>JABUQX010018750.1:0-33260 GCA_015478945.1 Trachelipus rathkii
AGAAGAATTCCCAACCAACACAAGCCCTACCGTCTCACACAACATCACAGATTAATGGCTTCAACAATCCCCATGCACACAGATCCAACTTACAGGCCATCGATTATTACAAAGTCTTTGACATGTCCCACATATATCTTATATCAAAAAGATCTTCAATCTCCCCCTAGAAAACAACGATACAAAGTGGCTTTCAAAATTTGCCCTTACAATAGATATGCGAAAGTCTTCATATAAAACGACCCTCTCATCACTCCCATCAAACTGCAAAACGGCGTACCACAGGGCGCCATATTCTCTCTCCATTCCTCCTCAATCTCTTTACAGCAGATCCTGCCTACCGCCTACAACAATCCATCCAAACTAATGGATTAGATACTTGACGGCAGGAACGACATCAGTCTCATTCCAACATCCACTTGTAATAGACAGCCAACCAGCACACCCAGAATACTAGAATTATTAGAAACTTTGGCTACTCAATCAAGTAGAATGAGCACTTCCCCCCTTAATGCTCATTACTCGCTCCTAACCACGTGCCCGTACCAATCCTCATTCCACCAAATATCCTACTTGAGAAGCAACACCCCCTCCCCTAAACAAACCCCGCAAAAATAATTTAGGAACTCACTTACGACAGCACTAATGACTTTCTCCCCCACATCGACCAAAATTACTTCCTCAACCCAACGGAAACTAAACACCTTCCGAACTCTCTCCCAACACAACTTTCAGCGACAGAAAACACCACGCTCACAAATCTAGCAAAAACTCCTGCAGAACTAATATATAACTATGCCTCCCGCATTGTTCAGCATCTATCACAAAGTGATCTCAACTTAATATAAATTGCGAAGTTACAACAAAACACATGCCTTGAATATCATGGAATGTACTAGAAATCAACCATCCAGCATTTACATGACGAGCACAAGCATCTTCTCCATCCTGGCTCACTTGAAGTATGGGTAGGGATAGTGATCAATTTTTCCAGAAAGACACTCAATCCAAGCCCATCCATGCCACAAAACTGCAACTTCTGGTTGTCCCCCCCCGACACAGACTAAAATCCCCCCTCCTCACCAGCCAAACTTTATAATGATAACATCGCTACAACAACTTCCTCCCTACCCCCAAATAGGTCTTGGCTCTCTCACATCCATACACAATTAACTAACACATATCTACAAAATTGCCCCAATAACAATCTACTAAGCACGCCCAAATCCCAAACATCTCCCCTAACAGAAGTAATACTGTTCCCAGAAGAATACCAATTACCTCGGCCCGGTGCAGAATCGGCCACACCTCAAAATCTTATGCAATATAACATTACAGATTCAACACTTACAACGTTTATACCCCACCTGCAACTAGATGTCGTATCATGCCCCGAACAAATGACTGCACTTCCTTCTGGAGCTGCCCTGGCCCTCTGACGTGTCTCCCCCCGTACCACCCTTCTGTAACTTCTATTCTTTGACCTGTGGAACGCCCAAGAGCTGCTGGCTGGCTTCTGAGGAGGCGGTGTGGCCTCCAACTAAGGTGGGGCAGGTGCAGAAATTGTGTATGTGAATGCGTAGTATATATATATAATATATTATATATTATATATATATATATATATATTAATATATGATAAATACTATATAGTATATATATATTATTATATATTTATATAGTATATAAAATGAATATATATATATAATATAATATATATATATATTATATATATATATATATATATAATATAATATAATATTATATATAATATATTATTATATATATATATATAATATACTATATATATATATATATATATCATATATATTATGTATGTTATATATATATATATATATATGATATAGTATGCATTTGTTATAATATATATATAATATATTAATATTATATATATTATATATATTTAATATTATATTATAATTATATAATATATATATATATATATAATATATTATGAATATATAATATATGTATATATATAATTATATATATATATATATATATATATATATATTATAATAATATAGTAAATTTTCCAAACAGGTACCTTCTTGTTAAATTTACCTACAATTATATTAATATATATAGTATATTATATAAATATAATATATATATATTATATATATATATTATATTAATATATATATATATATTATTATATATATATATTATATATAATATATAATATATATATATATATACTAATACTGAATCTGCAAATTTGTATGATATACTAATAAGTATAATATATTATATATATTATATAATATATATATATATATATAATATATATTATTATATATATATAAATATAGTATAGGGTGATATATATATATGTGTATATAAGGTGCGTGGTGTGTGTGTGTCCAGATTTTAACTATAAAAAAATCTGGTCACTTATATATATTTTACTATGGTTCAATATTAAAGATTGAGGCCAAATATAGATTTTTTCCGAATTTAAACATAAAAATATTCGTAAATTTGATATATCAACAAATTCGAAAAGAAATAAATATAGATTGTTAAAATATTAATTATTTATTTGATTTTAAGAAATAAAATAAAATCAAGATATTTTCCGAAATCTCTTTTCAAAAATTATTTATTTTAATTAATTATATATATATATATAATATATATAACTATATATATTATATATATATATATATTATTATAATATATTATATAGTATATTATATATATATATATATATAATAGTATATATATATATATATATATATATATATATATATATATATATATAATATATAATGACACCAATAATAATATATTTATATAATATTTATATATTAATACAACTGTATTCTTCTAGAAATTCAATTATTTTCTAAAATTTCTTTCGAAAATATTTATTTAATTGAAGTTAATAAATGTATTCTTTTTTATAATTTAAAATTATTAATTAATTTGAAATTAAAACGAACCATCCTAAGTTTTAAGACTCAGTGTTTTTGACTCCATTTCTAATTTTAGCTTACACCGGCCCCGCCGCCGACCCCGGCCCCGGCATAAATTCTCGCCGCGGTCGTCCTTAAGACATAACGCTCTTCTTTGTGTATCGATAATTGTTGTTCTGCTCTCATGTCTTTATGGATCGCTTTAATCTGGTTCTCGATTGATTTATTTACAGCGCATGACCATTACCCAATGCCCTTACATGAAACTTTTCACGAGCCAGAGTTATTAACCCAATTCCAGCTGACTTATGACCGAGCGGAGTGGGATCCTTTTCGACAAGCCACATGCTATCTACCTCCCCTTCAAATTAAGTGGTTTTCCGACTATTGAATTGATGCAGTTTAAGCTTTCTCTTATAGTTATCATCAAGAGCACGTGGAGGCTGTGTATTGCCGCGATCTTCCGCAGGTAGGAGTTCTGGCAACCCCTTGGTGGTCCAAGAGTGGTTCACAAGCTAACCGGGAGAAGAAAACTCTACATGTAATACAAAAGACCCTTACACGCTGCCAAGCTATAATTATTTTTTTAAAGCACTTGCGGCGAATCTCGTCGAATTAATCAGCCAAACGCGTAAAGCAATTACTTTCGAACTGATATTTCGACTGTCAACTTCACCAAATATTCTTTTCAGTGGTGGAAGCTGTGATCAGAAAATATCTCGCGCCTATCACATCTTCTTACGCCAGTTCTCGTTGATAGGCATGATATTATACCGATGACGATCACTGCTCCTGTAGTGTTGCCAGTGATACATATTAGATTTATAGTTTTGCTAGACACTCGAAATCTTTTCGTTTTCCTTAATCTTTCAAAAATTCGAAATAACATCTGCACCTGCCAGAACTTTTCCAGAGCGAAAAGGGGAAGATATACTCAATAACCATCCTTTTTACTACTTTCAGAGTATCACACTGCACAGGCGAATAGCAATGCCGGGTGCCTCTTGGTCCAGACGTTAATTCGTAAATAATGCTTCCGTCATATTCACCCCTTTGCGCTTCAGCTTCTCTTACTGGATCTGTGTTTAAGGGATCTGATTCTTAATCCGCCTTCTTCTTCATCTGTTTGGAGTAAAGCTTTGTAATCCCTATTCCAAAGCCTTGGAAAGATCATAAGTTTGGCAGACAACAATAGTCAATTGGCTGGGTCTGTCATATTTGCAAATTAATGGAGAAAAGTGGTTTCATGGGCCTTCTCCCTGTTCTGGAGAGATAAAGGCTTTTCAAACTTAAGTTGGTTCCAGGCGAAATCGTTCTACCGCGGATGCTGTTAAGAAGACTTGATCATGACATACGGAAGCCTTCTCATATATGTGGGATTGGTGTCTTGGTATCTTTTATAGACCTGAACAGGCTTATGCCACACGTGGAGAACTGGGCTGCTCCTTAAACTCTACTTCAATCGGTGTCCGGGTTAAGCTACCTCTCTCTTTATTTAAATGCGCTTTTGCCACGACGAGTATCTATCAGGTCTGGTGCTCTTCTGTTCTTTCATGGCCTCTTTACTCCGGATGAAGCATTACAGAAGGCATTGTTCCTAAGTGTACTCGATTATTTGCTGCCGAATTAATCATCGTTCTTCTAACCTCCAGCTAACGTCGAATTTTTCTCTCTATGTTGATGACCATGCGCTATATATAGCCGGTGCCAGAAGGCTGCCATTTCTTGAACGGCAATTCCAACTAGCTATTGAGAATATTTCACATGGGGTAACTCCCATTTCTCACCCACCATAACCTCAGCAGTACTATTTAGGAAAAGAGGGAGTCGAAGAACCTTTGCCACTTCCTCTCTGCGAACCTAACCTTATTATGGCTCCCTCATTCTTGTAACTTCACAAGTCAGATTCTAGCACGTCATTCCACGATGACCACTCTAACATAATGCGCACAGCACAGTTTAAAGAACCTGAAGACAATGTGTTCCAGATCGCGTGCTAGGACCTATGTGCGTATCTCGCCTCAAAATCTTGGGGTGCTGATTCCGCGAGGCTCTTTTAACGTCTCCCACACTTTCTAAATCCGATCGGAAGCTGGAACTATTGGTATAGGGTCTAGTATATAAGTTTATATGAAGTATATAAGTCTGACTATAGTATATGGTCTAGAACTTCCCACCTCACTACTATCCGTTCAGAATCCTCCAAAACGTAGGAGATTTCGTTTCTGCACTGAGCCCTTCCGATCTTGCCTCAAGGGTGGAGCCTTGAAGTTGAATCGCGATGTGTGAGTGCACTTTCTCTGTCGAACGGGAATACTCTGCCATATGTACAAGTCTACCTAACGCTTTTTCAAACCCAATATAAGCTGCTCTGAACACCTGATTCCTGCGAGAGATACCATCAGAATCCTCTAACTGGCCATTTTACAACATAGTTTATAGCTTCCTTAACTGTTTCTAATATCTTGCGAAAGGTGCTTGCCGTTCTCTTTAACCGAAGGTAATACACTATGGCTATTTCTGTTTCCACCATTTGCTGGTCTTGTGACCTCTTCTCCAAATCTTAACACACCCGCTGCCTTTGTTAAATGGCATCAGTCCGTATTCTTTCCGCAGGTTCCCCCGTGAATTTACTCCAGTGGTTTTACTGACGGCTCTAAACAGGGGACAGTGGGGGTGCGTCTGCTGTCTTTCTGACCCGCAACTTTAACATATCCTCTCCCTCGATGCTTCATTTTACATGCAGAATGTAATGATATACATGGATATGCCTCTTTCTCGAATCTATTCCTTAATCCAAGACCCTCTTATGTTTATTTTATTCAGTTTCACCTCAGCGGTTATTCCAAGCGCTTAAAGCCCTTATCTGCTAAAATGGTACTGCTGAACGTACAACAATTTTCTTCGGCCGTGCTCTCCTCTTCGTAAGAACAATATCATGATTTTTGTGTTGATGTGACCGCCATCTCACGTAGAGGGTAAACTGCTAAGAAATCGCTGTAAAGAAACAAGTGGCCAACCTGTGTCTTTGTGGAGCCTGCTCTTAGTATCCTCTTCTTGATGCCATTTGCGACAAGGTCGCTTCCTCTAATCGTAACTGATTATTATCGCTCTCTCGCGACAGGCTTAGCCAGTTTTATTGGCAAGAGTGCTGGACCGTAGTGGATCAGCTAAGGGCGAAGCTTCGAACGTATAAAGCCGAACGATGGTGACCGATCTTCATCTCGCCGACGAAAGCATTTACAGCGAGGTATTACTTGCCACTCCTCGTATTGGCCACACCAATTCACTCGTCACAGTCACTAACCTGTCACGTGGACCTCCTTCACTGCAAATTTTTGCGCGTACCATACCACAATCTGTGCACGCGTATCTTCGTTGTTTGTCCCCGATCTGGACCCCATTTCGTAATCTCGCAAACCTTATTAAACCTGTTACGGCGCAGTACATCTTCTAAAAACGGTCTCCTCCAAGAGATGCTCCAAAGGATGATTTGTTCGACGTTGTTCTATTGGTTGAGAATTTTTTTTAAAATCAGAAGAGCAAAGAAGTGGAATTAATCCTCTGGAACCTAGTTATCAGTTCTGACAGATGCTTGTTGTGGTTTGGTTAAGGGTTAATATCTGTGTTGTAATATGTGATTAGGGGTTGGCGTGCACCTTAGCTTTTGTCAGGATATGAACTAGTTTTCTTAATAATGAGTTTGAGTTCTGTGCTATTTCTAGTGGTGTTTGTTAAAAAATGGTGTTTGGGTGGTCTGCACTTAATGGGTTTCTTGTTAATGTCGTGTGTATATTGTTGATTGGTATGTTTGATGTTTGTTTTGGTGGCTGTTGGATAGTTTTTCAGGATTTGTTTGTAATATTGGGAGCTGGCGAAGAAGGAGGTTGTTCTGTAATCTGTGGTGGGTTGGGTAGAGAGTTGCATGTGGCATGGGTTTGTGGGTGTTTGGGTCTTTGGAAAATAATTGTGTGCCTATCGATTGGTCTTATGGTGTTGTGTCTGTGGGTAGAAGTTTTGGTTTCTTTCGTGCAGTGTTTGGTGGTGGTGTTTGTTGATGGGCATCCTGGTAATAATTCTTAGATGTGTTGCTTTGGTGCTGTTTGGAGTTACTTTATGTTATTTTTGTTCAATATTTTGGTGCAGGTTGGAGAATGCGTAGCTTAAAAGTAGGGTGATGATGAATTGTTTGTATATAGATGGTGGATTTGGCTTTTTTGTTTTATGAGTCGTGTGCATAGCTATGCGTTCTTTAATATGCTTAGTTTATTGTTAGGTTGGATAAGTTGATTGTGTGTCTATATGTGTGTGAAATGGAGATTTTTGTGTCAAATGTTACTATGTCAGGATTTTGGTGAGTTTTTTGTTAAAGGGTATAGCAATGATTGTTTTAGGTGCACTTGTGGGTTTGCGTCACAATGTTGCGGAAGGTGGTAATTAGTGTAGAATTGAGAGATTTGTTGATGCAGGCGAAATTCCCGTTTCTGTTTAGCCATGATTTGATGTTGGTCTGACGGTATATGTTTGGTGTCAGATTTGTGGCCGCGTTTAGTTTCTGGTGTGTTATGATTGTACAATCTGTTTGTGGTCTTCTGTGGCAGATTGGTCCGTAAATATGTTTGTGAATAGTGTGGGGATAGTAATTTGAAGTATTTATGTATACTGTTCTGGATTTTGTGTAGGTTTGTTTGTATTTGGCTGTTCGTCCTAATTAGAAAGTTGGAAATCCATTATTAGGCTTAGTGGCGTGTTAGATTTTGTCCCTATTGTTGGGATCAGTTGTGTTAGTATCTTGTATCGGAAGTGCTTTTGGTTGATTTGTCGATTGGCTATGATTATTGTTTATGAGTTGGTTTTTGAGTTAGGCCGCTGATGTGGGTTGGTATGATATTTGTGAGTGCGGTTGTAGTTTGAATCTGTGTGTGGAATCTGTGTTTTGATGAGTTTGGAGGTTATTTGTTAGTATGTTTTTTTTTGGTAGTATCATAGTGCTCGACAATAAGAGATGGGGAGATTATGAATAATATATATTATATATATATATTATATATATATATATATATATATATATATATATAATATATATATATAATATATAAATATAATAATTATATATATATGTGTGTGGGTGTGTGTGTGATGTGTGTAAACGCAGAGTAAACATTAAAAAACGGTGTGACCTCGAAGGAGTAACTCTACTCCTACACTCTTCTAACTAATTCACTTAAAGATCTACCACCTAACCACGAGAACAGACACAACAAACGTAACCTACTGAATGATGAACAAACATTACAAGAAACCTGAATAACTTGAATCTAGACCAGCAATTCCTTCTAACCACAAATATTTAACTAAATACAGGACTTGAGCTACCACGGGGCGGGTCAATAGAATTGTCAACACCACCAAACAAATTATCAATTACACTAGTCACGAAATAACGTTCACTTGTACTCAACCCCCAAATTTTCCTCTTAAATAACATCACTATTCCCACTAAACTTAAACACAAAAAGTCTAGGCAGTATTCGCACCTGGCACACACTACACCCTTAACTTTTCCAAACACGTAGAATATAAGAACATCAGCAAATTAGGAAATTAAACATCCTAAGAACATAGCTGGCACTGACATTCTAAAATAAACAAATATCCTCATCCACCATAATACATAACATCTGCGCCGTCCGCCCTATCATTGAACTCACACTATCACCATATGGCATCCATTAATTAACCAATAGGAAATATGATAAAACTCCCAGAGCCCACAAAGCGACTCAGAATTATAACAAGCATGTACACTAACAACCACCTCAACAATAATACTCGATAGCGACACAACACATGAAATGATAGGCACCAATTTTAAGACTAAAACATCGACAGCCAGTAACACCCTGCACACTACTGCCTCTAACCCCCACTAACCACAGATCTTAAAGACAACCTTCCATCTTCTCAAGTCAATATTATGCAAACAAATCATAAGTATATCCAACCCACAAACAACATTCGTATGTCCAACAAATAACTCAACTCACCTAAAGAACAATATTTAAGACACATGAAACCATTAATGTACCTTGTAACTCAAGACCAGAAAATAGCATGCTGAATTTTAACTAACAATCCTAAAACCTATCTGAGCAACTTAGCTAAATTGAGATGTTGGCACCACCCAAATTTCAACACTACAAAAATAGAGTCAAGCAATAATCCAAACTACCATAAATATCTGCACAAAGTGCAACCAGGTCCCGGGAACTGTGTCACCATGTTTTTCTAGACTGGTTCCTTCCTACATCTATCAATCCCCAGAGCACCAGGGAATGTAAAACCATAAAGCGATCTGTGAAGGAAAACTTAGCCTCTGACGGACGGTTATCTTACGTTGGATGGTTGCTGGCCGATCAGAAGAGTTGGGTCAGGGGAGAGAAGGTATAAGTTATTAATATATATATATATATATATATATACTATATATATATATAATATATATATATTATATATATACTATATATTATATATATATATATATATTATTATATATATAGTATATTACATATATATATATCAAAAAACATTATATATATATAATGTATATGATATATATATATATATATATTATATATATATATATATATATATTGTATATATATATATATATATATATATATATAAGATATATGTGTTGTGTGTGTGTGGGTGTGGTGTGTGTGTGTGAGTGTGGTGCGTGTTGGTGTGTGTGTGTGTGTGGTGTGTGTGTTGTGTGTGTGTGTGTGTGTGGTGCTGTGTGTGTGTGTGTGTGTGTGTGTGTGTGATTCAACTCGAATAATAATGTACAAGATAACGCATTTTAGATTGTAATGTCGAAAATTAAAGGGGCAGTTTTCAATGTAACGGTAATGTGGGATGAGAATTATGCTCAGTTAAAGGAATCAGACGAAAACTGATAAGGACTCATTAATGTGAAAACGTGAGAAATAGAAAATGTAAAATTAACGTGAGACCATTAAATTATGCAATTAGTTACGATACAAAAAGGTTGAAAATGTGATTTTCTTACAGTGCTGAAACAGGCAAATAGGAAATAGAACATCGTAGCAACATATGTAGGCTTAGCGACAATCTTTCTAACCAAGAGTTGGTTTTTGTTTCCCAAATTTTCTTTGGATTGGAAACTCAGATTTGTTCTAACGTAGTACCTCTTTGTAATCCACATTCTCTTTTTCGGGATATTCTTCCATCTTCTGTATTTCTTTTTCCTGAGAATCAAAGTTAGAATCAAACCTGTGTGGTTTTGCTACATATTTGGTTTCTTAACCTTTAGTTCATTTGAACAGTGATGTTCTTAATTATGTTATTGCGTTTACTTGGTAGTTTAAATATGTTAAGCAAAATAGTATCACATGTAATCCTGAATTTTATTTGCACACTTATTTTGAAAATTACCATTTCATTATATATTGATTACAACTATTAAATTGGATTTGGATATCTAAAAATGTGTGAAAAAGGATCAGATATTTCAAAATATGACTCAAGACACATAAGTATGATTTTTGAAATGAGTAAGTAAATAGAGGGAATATAATAGGTAACATTTATCTAATGTTAGGAAATCTTAAAACAAATAAAATTTGGCATGTAATTATTAATATCAAAATCCAGAAGATTTCAATATATAGTAAATTAAATGAAAATAATTTGGCGACTGTTCTTGAATTTTATTTTATATTTCTTGCAATCTGGATTTTAAGTTTGTGATATTAAAATATCAAGTGATACACCTTTGAATTGTCCTTATGGTAGATGCACGCGTTCAAGAAAATTAATATAGTATATTATATATATATATATATATATAATTTATATAAGTATTATATATATATATCTATATATATATATTATAATATATTAATATATTTATATATATTATATTATATATATATATATTATTATAATATATATTATAATATATTTAATATATTTTATATATATATATATATGAGTCTATATATATATAATATATAATATATATATATATATATATATAATATATATATATATATATATATATTATATATATATATATATTATAATATTATATAATATTATATATATATATAATATATATAATATATATATATATAAATATATATAATATATATATATATATATATTTTGCCCTGAGTACCCAAATTTAACATACATAATGACAGATATTGAATTGAAAATCATTGTTTTTATTTTTCAGGTTCCTTCATTGCTTTAATATTCATAATGCAAAATATGACATCTAAATAATGTAAAATGTTTCACCAGACGCATTTTCTATGTTTGTGCGTGTATAAAATGCTGGTCTCAAGCATTTTTCTACCAAAAATATTGAAGGGATCTAAATATTGAATAGCATATAGACTAATTTGAAATGCCTATAGGTGATCAAGACAAGCCTTGGGCCCCACATATTCAATATGTGGAAGTTTGGTAAATCTATCTAGAGGGATGGCTGAAGGGTACAAGAAATTCATACTCTTTTGGTAAATTCCCAGAATATTGGAGATAGCATAGAAGATGATAATAGTGACTGGCTACTTCAGATTATAGATGTGGTGCTTAGCAAAGTACAGGAAAGCTACGAAGGCAAGCTTCTTTTCATACACAGACAACTCTCCAATCATGGATGAAAGCTTATCCATGATATCTTCAGCCACCGTCCTCACTCCTCATGTAAGTAAAAGTTTAAATTTACTATTCTTTTACTAAAACAAAATTGTATCTTTCTTCAGCAAACTAGACAGAGCTGCAAATGTATTCTTTTCTTTTTTTTCATGAAGAATATAATGTCCTTGAAATGGATTGTTCCACGGAAAGCAATTAGTTTGGTGACTTTGGTCAAGTGTGTGCAGAATTCGAGGCTAGTGGAAGCTCATGTCTTTACTTTTCCAATCAAAGGGAACTTGATGATCTAACCTGGATTTAGGACTTAGTCAGAAGTAGAACTTCTTCCATCAAGACTGAAGGAATGGAATTTGGCTGGAAAAGATTGTAGGGGTACTGTTTACAGGAATATACATAGGGAATTTGCAGTTTACTTTTATTTGAGCGTGGGTTTAGGCTTCTGTAAAAATGTGAAGGGTTTATTTATAGCTATTGGGATGGAACATATCCATGCTGAATGCGTTTGTTCATAGAGATCTCATCACGAAGCTTAAATGCTGCATTACAACATAACGAAAATAAATATCATTCCAAACCTATTACACATGTAGTGCAAATGAAAGAGGATTATGAAAACGTTAAAAAGTTACTTATGAAGATTAATTACGTTGAATTTCAATGGGGTGTACGCGGATATTTCAAAATTTTAGGATTTTTGTTAGATTTACAAGGAGAATTCACTAGATGTTCTCGTTTTCTTTGTTTATGGGATATTAAGGCAAATGCTGATCATTGCGATAAACTTCAGTCACCTATATGGGAGGAGCTACAGCCAGGATCATTCAATACAATTAGACAGGTTCTTATTCAGCATGGAAAAGGTTTGTTACCTCCTATCCACATAAAATTAGGATTAGCCAAGCAGGCAAGCAGATAAAGACTTTAGATTTCGGAGGAAAAACTTTTCAAGAAATCCGATGCTCATGTTTTCTAAAATCTCAGATGCTAAAGTTAAAGGCGGAATATTTACTGGAACGCAAATTATCACTAAGCAAAAGTTCTTAAAGTTGGAAGAAAAGATGAGTTGAATGAGATGCTTGGTGTACTTTCCGCAATATGGTTCAAGAATTTCTAGGAAATCATAAAGATGCCAATTATGTACAACTGGTAGAAAGACTCGTTGAATGCTATAAAATTATGAGATGTCGCATGTCATTAAAGTTACGCTTTCACAATTGGACTTTTATCTGGAGAATTTAGGGAATATCAGTGAGGAACATGGTGAACGGTTTTACTAGGATATTCAAATAACGGAAAGACAATATTATAGACGTTGGGATAGTGATATGATGGGTGACTGTGTGTGGTTTTTGAATTGAAATGATAAAACTATTCACAAGAGAAGAGATAGATCCTCAAGGCACTTTTAAATTGAGAAATATTAAATGTTTTTGCAATTTTATCGTCTGCATGTGATTGTGTTTGGTTTGTTTGTTGTTGTTTATATATAATTACCATCCAATAAATTCTCAATGAAAAACTTTTCTTTGATCATTCTTTTATTAAGAAAACTTACATAATATAGATAAATCTCTTACTATTAGACATATTAAAATAAAATTAGTATCGTAAATATAATTATAATTATGTAATTATAATTGACATACGATATTAGTGGTGGAAAGCAATATTTTGGGAAACCATAATACTTACCACACACAGCAACACACCAACACACACCACACCCACACACACACACACCATAACACAATATATATACTATATATTCATATAGATATATAATATATTATTAATGTAATATTATATATTATATATAGTATATATATAATAATATGTGTATTATATTATTTTACAATAATTAATAGATATAATATAAATATATATATATATTATTTAATATTTTTATCATATATATAATGTTATATTAATTATAATATTATATAAATATATATATATATAGTTATGATATATTATATCAATAATATTATTAATATATACTAAATATATACTATATATATAATATTATATATATATTATATATCATATATATATATATATTACATCTATATAATATATATATTTCTAATATAACTATTATATATTATATTATATTATATATATATATAATTATCTATACTTATATATTATTATTATTATTATTATATATAGTATGTATATTATATATTATAATATATATATATATATTTATATATATATATTATATATATGATTATATATATATAATTTATATTATATAATATATTATATTATAAATGATATAATAGTATATTTTATATATTATAATATATATATATTATATTATATTATATAATATATAGTATATATATTAATAATATATATAAATATATATATATTTATATATAATTATTATACTTATAATATAATTATATTAATATAATATATATATATATAAATATAGTAATATTATTATACTTATATTATATATATATATATTAATATATATATATATTAATATATATATATAATATTAAATTATAAATAATTATATTATTATATATATTATTAATTATAATATATATAAAATAGTATTTATATTATATTATTATATTTTATATAACTAGATATATATATAATATATATATATAATATTAATATATATATTATATATTTATAATATATATATATATAATAATATATTGATATAATAATATATAATATATATAATATAATATATATTATTGTATTATATTATAATATATTATATTATATGTATTATATATATATATATATATTATATATATTATATATTAATTATATTTATATATTATATATATTATTATATATATTATATATATTATTATATATATATAAATATTATTATAATATATATTATATTATGTATATATATTTATACTATATAGGTGTGTTATAAACTGCTCTTATTGACTTTTTTATTTTTCTAAAATTGGGGTTTGAGAACATATAGTATAATTACACTTTTTACATTGTTTTTTTATATAAAATTTATTAGAGAAACAGCCAAAAATTATATTTTTTTGGTGTGATTAATAGAACAATAATTGATTTTATTTTATTGTCAAAATAATAAAAATTAAACTTTCAGAACTTAGTCACACTAATCTAAACAGCTATGTTATTTCCCTGTAAATCTCTCTCGTCTCTCATTATTATTATATATAATATAGTATATATTATATATTATATAATATAATTATAAAAATTATATATATAGATATAGAATTATATATTTAATATATATATATATATATATATATTTATTAGATTATTATATAAGTATTAAATAAATATATATGTATTAGTAAGATATATATATATTAATATATATAATAAGTATATAGATAATAATATATATTATAATATAATATATATTATATAATTATATTTTATATTTATAATTTTTTCACTTTTTCTTCATATGAAAATAATAATAACTGAAAAATCTTGTTCGAATAGTCTATTTGCTGTATTATTTTTTACTCTTAGAATCTAAGAATACTCAACCAGTGTAATATCAGATAGTAAATTTAAGTTAAGTTGGATATTAGTCTTTGAACTGGTGTATGGCATCTTTTTCTTTGAACTCATATTTATTCCTTCTTAAATTTTTCGATCAATTTTGCAATTTTAACTGATCGTTTTTCTAAACATTTCATTGCATAAATATATGTATATTATATAAATAAGTATATAAATCATTATATAATCTATTATATATTATATAGTATATATATAATATATATATATATATATATATAGAAATAATATATTAATATATAAATATATATTAAAGTCATCGAGCTCGTGTAACCGAAAACATGGGGATGCACTTCAAAATAATTAAAAATGTTATATTATACTATTATATTAGTATATATATTATTACGGTATATATATTATCATATAATATATATATATATTATTATTTATATATTATATATATATATATATATTATATATTATATATATATATATATTATATTGAAATGGGATATACAAAATTGTATGTAATGTATCTCACCACCTACATCCTTTTTAAACAGAAATAACATTATTTCATTATAACATTATTTAATATATTTTTTCACAACAGATGGATGATTTGATAAATTACTTAAAAGTTCTGTTTCTGCTATAGGAAGTATATCGCCCAAATTTGACAGTCCTGTCATCGTGCTCGGAGAAGATGTCTTTAATTTCGATTTAGTGAAAGAAAACTCCATTTAACTCAGATTGCGTTGTTGCTGAAATAAAAAATATTTTTGTTGGCGGTAAGTTCTCCAAGTAACCCCCCCTAAAAAAATAAGAAAAAATTTTCTAATTACAATCTTGTGAATCATTCTCTACGATGGTTTTTTAAATAGTTGTAATGTCCTAGTTCGAAAAGATTATAGCATTTTTGTTTGGTCATAAATCACTGTTAATTCATTACGTAAAAATGATTGTCAAAGGATACTATTATTATGTTTGGCCATTAAAAAATCTAAGCTTCTCAGGAAACTGTTTTGGACCTTAGAGAATTTTGATGGGATCATAACTGTAGGAACTTATGCTGATAAAATTTTGAGAAATTCTTTCTCCTCACTTTTAATGATGATTCACTAATTAATTCATAAAGGTTTCTCTTATAATTGCTTGACAATACTGATTTTTCTAAACTGAAATTAAAATAAATCCTCTCTCCTTCATCTCTCTCTCGCTCTCTCTCCTCTATATATATAATGATATATATATATATATAATTAATATATATATTATATATATATATAAATATATATAATATATATTTATTATATATATATATTATATATAATATATTTGAAACCTGTAAAGTTAGCTAAATATAGGGAAGCTATTAATTTTTATAGCTGTTTTATATTAATTCATATATATATATTATATATTATATATATATATAAATATATATATATATATAGTATATATACTATATTATATATCATATATATATATATATCTATATTAATATATATATATATTATATATTATAAGAAAGAAGACATAAAACTAAAAACATTTGTATGGTAATACCAATGATAATATTAAAAAATTATTTTATAAAACAATAGAATATCAAATACTATATCAATGATATAAAATTCACAATATAGAGCAATTTGCAAAATTGATGTTATTCAAAAAAGTTATTCCTTGGGTTCAGCGTCAAATGTCAAAATTGTCAAATTGGTCAACACAATTTTCTGTTACCTCATCAAACCTGGTCTCAGTTTAACCTGTCTCTTCCATATTTTTTTATTTTTTTTCGTAGTCCATTTGATCTCGCATGATAATGCTTGGGCAATATATTTTTTATTTTCTTGTAACTGGTGGTTCATTTGCTGGTCGATGTTTAGTTTATATCAATAGCTCTTCCGTTGAAGTGGAAATAGTAAAGGTCAGTCTTCCTTGTAATGTACTTGAACAACTAATATCTTTAGTTTTTCCCTATCTATTTCTTGTCCTTCCAATTCTGTACCAATTTTCTAGTTCTTCTTCTATTCTTCTGAGTGGTAATCACCTATATGTTAAATAAGCTGTCTTTTCCTTAACTCATCGATGTTTATGAGGTAGCATGAGTAATAGGGTATGGAAAAAAAATAGTTTTGCTCCTATTTTTCATATAATATGTAATTTCAAAGAATGTATTAGAATTCCAATAATGGAGTTATTAAGACTTCTCGAATACTTGTGGATTGTTGCTTCGATGTTGCCTGCGGTGCTGCTTGCCATCCAAATAATCCGTTTGATATATTCAGATTCAATTCCAGTTGCTTCGGCGATTTGATTTAGCTCTTTTACTACTTCACGTTTCGATTTTTTTTTCATCTTCCGATGTTTCCTTAATTCATTTTTCCACAATATGTTTGAAATATGCTTCGAGGTTTTTGTACGTATTCCAAAGTTCTTGGATTGGAGAGCATTTACAACTGTCTCTAATCGCAGAGTACTCGCGATCAAATTATTCATGAGCCATGTAAATACGACGTACATTCCGTGCTGAATTGCAACGAAAAGCGCTTTTCTTGTGCTGTATTTCCTTTCAATTGAAAGAATTTCTAATGCTTGCATCATTTACAGTGCTCCTTAAACACTCTGATTCACTTGTGTTGTTCAAGACACTGTCCTTACATAGGCTGGATGTTGGCATTAATTTTTCTTTCTCAGACTCAACCGCGAAAAAACGTAAATAATGTCCTTTTAGTTCGCCACATATTGCGGATTTCTGTATTGAATTTCATATTATCATTTTACTACTAGATTTTTGTTGTGTGAAGAGCAATGAAAGAATCTATGCTTTTGTATATCTTTTCGCATAATGCTTTTGAACTTCTGTTTCCTTCGTTGCCAGACCGTAGAATCAGTCTTCTAAACCAAGCCCCGCATTTCTTCTCTTGATTCAGTTCTTCGGCGTGATAAATAATCGTCAATGGCTTCTCGCTAATTGTTTTTTGCGTCAAGCGCTTTCAGTGCTATCAAAGCCAAATAAATTCCTCTTTGATTTCATCGGACTCTTTGCTCGAAAATAAGCGCAACCTTTATTTTTGACTTCATCGGACTCTGTCAAAATATCAGCGGTTTCATCTGCTGTAAGCTTATACGCGCACGCTCCTTTACCTTATTAATGATGGCTTTCCTTATGTAGTACAATAGAGAATGATCTCTATTTTCATCAACTCTATAATCAAAACTATTTCTTCCATCTTTTTTCAATTTGAAGTAGTTTTCCAAATTTCGGTTAACGGCACAAATCTTGCACCACCTCTCATCATGATGCTTACCCCGAACCGGTAAATCGCGCGTACAGAAAATGTCACACATGAAATTTTGAGATAATATTTTTTTTATTTTCTTCTAATGATTTCTTAGAATATGGTTAATTTGATTTATCGGGCAGTCATGAGAATATATTATTTCATCTCAACAGCAGTTTTATTCCCTCTGTTTGTATTTCCTACAAACCTGATAAACATCTTTATATTAGTGAAAAGTCTTATATTTAAAGACCCATTGGACTTCCTCTGACGAATTCTTTAATTCTGTGGATATAAAATACTAAAACTTTGCAAACTGCTTGCTCCTTAGGCTCCTGAGTATTTCGAGTCCAGGTGAGTTCCAACCATTCATTAATTGATTTCCTCTTAGTGGGTAGCATCTTCCCAAAAAATTATTATTCGCGTTAGCTGCTCGAGAATGCTTTCATTAACTGTTTCTTTTCTCAGTCGAAATCATAGATGATGTCCAACGTCTCTATCCAATTGTTCATTTTCGACGTCATCTACTGAACGTTAATGAAATCTGACTCATATCTTACTCTTGAGTGCTGTTTCTTTGGTTGTGGTTCTTCAAATCATGCTCGAATATTCGAAAGAGGAGGGATGCTCTTGTGTAGACTAAGTCTCATCAAATAGTATCTTTTCGTTCAACCGCTCCCATTTCATTTTTTATCTGAGTATTACGTGCATTTATTACTGCAAACAATATATATATATCTCATTATATAATATATAATATATATATATGATATATATATAATATATAAATATATATATATATATATATATATATTATATAATATATAAAATATAATATAATATAATATATATATTATAATTATATATCTTTTATATTAGTATATATATATAATATTATATATATAATTAATATATATATTATATTATTAATTTAAGTTATTAATAATATATATATATATAATATATATATTATTATAATTATACTATTTCTATATATATATACAATATTATAATATTATATATTATATTTATTATATATATTAAATTATATATTATATGAGTAATATAATATATTAATATATATAATATATAATATATATATTTTACTAAGTATTATTATTTATTTTTTTATTTTTTTTTACAGTTGTCACCTACACTCACAGTCAGACCCTATTCAAGGAGGGGGTTTTACACGCCTCAGAAGTCAACAACTATACAATTTATTTACCCAAGATGAATCCACAGACGCATGCTTATAAAGTGGGTGGAGATTAAATTCAGCAGAAAATTCAGAAGATGGAAAGAGAGTTCTCACGACAGTATTGCATGAAAGAAGGATAGCCCCTGCATCTAGCTATCTGTGATTAACCACATCAATCCATAAAACTCATGTCGGACATTATTGACAGTCAATTTCTAGTCTATAGGCTGGATGCAATAGGTGTAGGTCGTCGAGGAATAATCCTCCTCGATTATGCACTGCCGCGCGGTTTACCTATAATAATATAGATAAAGCCCAACATCACTCGTCAAAGATATATGGTCAGAGGAACTGAAAGTGAGAACAGTTTTTATATACATTTTGGCATTTGACTCGACCTTATAAAAGCCGGGCGAAACCAGAGCCCCCAATATGAGAGCAGTACTCATAACAAGTGCGATGAGGCTTGTATAGCTGGAGTAACTGAAAGAGGAAAAAAAGTCTCGCATCTAAACAGAACTCCCATTTTTCTTTGATCCTTGCCTAAGCAACCGTTGTGATTGTGAGGTTTGTCCAAATCTTTTTGTTTATGTTAAGCCAAGGATGTTTATAATTGTCAACAGAGAGACGAGAGAACCGTCAAATAGAGATAGGAAAGTGGAAGGTGTCTTAGAGAGGGAAGATTGGGTGGTGTTTTTTTAAAAAGTTTGAAAAAATTTTTTAAAGAATGAATTTCACAAGGTTGAGACGACCCCACCCCGGAAATTCTATCCAGATTAGCGAGAATAGAATCGGGAAAATTAAGAGAGAGGCATTCTAGAAGTAAAAGAAGGAGCAGAATTGAACGAGTTGAAGAATGAAGGGTCGAGTCATCGGCAATGAGTGGATAGAGTTAGAGTCAAAGGTAAAGATCATTAATGAAAAGTAGGAATAACGTAGGAGATAAGACAGAACTGAGGAACCGCACTGTTGACAGAAAAGGAGAAGAAGTCGCCCATCAACAAAATCGATATTGAGCGATTTGAAAGAAACTAGCATAGTAAGCAAAGAGAAAGATGAAACCCAAAGGGAGCTTGGAGAGCATGACGCGTGCCATAGCGTCAAAATCTTTGGATATGTCAAGCGCCACACGCAAGTCTCCCCGATTCTAATGAGGTGAAAAATAAATCAGTGGATAGAAAAGTATATGCCAGTAACATCGACGCCGAAGCCGTACTGGGATCTGGAAAAATGAATGAATTCAATGATTAAGAAATGAGAGTTGAAGAAGAGTTTCAAGATTTAGATAGATTTGCAAGTAAGATTCAAAAAATACAAAAAAAAGCCCTTATGGTCGATAGTTAAAAGATAAGAAGGCTTCTTTTTCGTGAAATAGGTTGGACAGGCAGCTCAACACTCGAGGAAAGTGTTAGTAAATTGAACTAGAGAATATAGTTACGAGGCGGAAGCAACGAAGCACACCCCTCAAAACTCGGGGAGGAATGCATCGTGCCCTCCGCCTTCCTAACGCCGTAGATTTCAGGAGCCAATGCACCCGATCGATGTAATCACAGGCAAAGGCATAGGACCCTGAGAGGAGAGAAGGAAGAGGAAATGCCAGAATCGTCCAGGGTTGAGTTAGAGGAAAATAGAGCGAAAGATTGGCCTTTTCAGTTGGAGAATTACAAACAGAAACAATCAGGCGAATAAATAGTAAAGACAGAATTTTACGAAGTTGTAAGATGTTTTTGGCAGAGGCCAAAAGATTTTTAAGTAGGCAGAACAAGGAGTAGCGCACTTCGTTTTATGAAGCCCCTTTGCCTCAGTCGAAAAGATCCTGCAACGATTTCTAGCAGATTGAAAAGCAAGAGTGATAGGAGACGAGAATTTTTTCACCCCCCCCGATACGCACTGTCTCTAGCTGAATGGCCAGTAGAACAAGCACGATCAACATGTTATTAGTGAGAGAAGATTTGTCGAAGAAGGAATGAACCTGCTCATCCCATCAACGATAAAAGCTTCCACCTTAGAAGTCGAAGCGTCACCAGAGACAAGCAGTCATTCCCAATTATAGTTACGAGAAGCAACGCAAGCTCCCCCCCCCAAATGCGGCCGATCAAAGTGCCAGAAAAAACGATAGGGCAGGGAATGGAGCTGTTGGAGAGAAAGTATAAAATTAAGAGATATAAGGTTGGATTTACCGATAGGAGCGAAAGTGCTGTATTTAAAGAGAGAAGTCAGTGTAAACATAGGTCAAGTGTTTCAAGAATTGGTTAGGACGATCGGAATGTGTGTGGGTTCTAAGTTGCTCCAGATCGTTGAAATTGCTGAATGATTCAGCTCTCCCCACCTTAAATCGTAGAGAGACCCACCATTCAGATGTTTGTGTCTTCATGGAAGTCCCTAACATAGAGGACCTCAGTATTAGAGAAATATTAACAGTCTCTGAGAAGTAGTAAGATATTCCAAAAAAGGCGGAAAATCTGTTCTGTTAGGAGAAATGTAGCAGAAGCACAGATTATTGTAGTAAGAAGGAAGAAAATTTTAAGCCACAGAACATCGAATTAGGAGATTCGAGATCCCGAGACGTGTTACAGTGGAGTTAAGTTAAATAGGTTAAACTACACACTAGAAGGAAAAGGTAATAAAAAAATAATATATTGGAATACATTAAACGAGTAATGCATATATCGGATAAAATTCTAAGGCAAAATTTAGTTTAAGTTTATAAAAAGAAATCCACGGATGCAGAATTAGAGTTTAAGCCGCGATTTCTGTAACTGAACTTAATGAAAAGCTAAGCGATGCAATATTTACATTAGAGGCACCCAGCCACAACAGCACACATTGCATCGTTGATAGGGGCATAACAGAACAAAAAACAGTTAAATATTTTATCAACAAACATTGCATCAAATAAATATAACATAAAATCAATGCATCCTATTGTTTATAATATTAGGTAGGTCTACATAATTTTACAATAATAATAAACTTGAATCATGATTTTCTTTTAATTATTAACTCTTCACTTTATCTTCATAAAACAGCAGTTTTTTCTAACCCGCACTACGTTAGTCAATGAAAATTTAATATTTATGACATGAATAAGTGAAGTTATTATTTCTACTTTTACATAACCTTCCATTTTTCTTATCATAAATTTGTGGGTGTGTGCGAGTTCGGGACTTTTAACAAACTTTTTCAAATATTATTAATAATCTTCATAATTATATTAAATTCACAATTGAAAAAGCAATAAATAAGAAGTCGGGTTTTAAATTATATAAACTAGATTTATTATGACTTAAAAGCTAGGTTCTGGACGTGTGTTATAATATATGATGTGTTAGTGAAAATTTAACTCATTAGATAAATATAGAAACACTATATATGTTCTAAGTTAGAGGCAAAGACTATATAAATAATATAATATACTCATTGTGGGAGGTTATTATAACTACGAATTACAGATATCGTCTGAGAATCTAGACTTAGTCACTAAAACATAAGGAGCTATTTCTTTAAGCAGACATACAAAGCTCTCAATATACACATAAAACGAATCTTTTTATCTTTTAGTAAGACATACCTAGTGAAATAACTCTCTAAATCTGAAATCACTAATCACTTTATGAGAATAACACATCAATTAACATAGTCAACGAAGACGTTCAAATCTACCATGTCATGATTGAACTCGAGAAGGGCATAAGATTATAACTATCCTCTAAACTCAGATTTTACAAATGAACTCCACACAATTATTGAGCTCCATTTATTTATGCAAATTATCTGAGTCTAAGATGGGAGGTTGTGCCTGTAACATAAACACTCCTGTAACAGTATTTATATGAGAATTACTATACGAATTATCTATATACATTCGATGTTCTGATTGGTAATAAACATTTTCATTCCGTTCACTAACAATCATTTATTAGTTGATTCTGTACTGTACTCCTCACAGAAACAGATTTCCGCTTTATTATAGGATTACTATTCTATTAACTCTTACTCACGAGACTGTTATATATATACTTCCATTACCAAATACTAGAGTCTCTAATTTTATGGGACATCAACGGTACCAACATTTGAATGATTTTCTGGAGGGATAGTAGGTCTCTATACCTAGAATTTAGGTGGGGAGAGTGAGCTCATGAATCATTCTAGCCTTATCTACATACGATCTGGAGTCAAACTTATAATATAAAGATACACACACATATTACCGGATACAGTCCTAACCAATTTAGAACATCACTTGACCTATTATCACCTAGATATAGTTAATCTACTCTTCTTAACAATATATACACTCAACTTTACGTACTATACCTAGATCGAATATATAAAATCATCTATCTTGTACCAACATATATACTCAATATTTATAATATAATATATATCCTTATAAATATTATTATAATATATATATTATATTAAAATATATACTTTATACTCTATAAAACACTACCTATACTAATACATGCTCTTACTAGTAATCATTAACAGATTCTATTATTATTCTTAGTAGCATCTTGTGAGCGTTGGTGCCTGTAGTATAGTCTACTAGTGTAAATCTCGTCACATTGTGAGAGGCTAATAATTTACTAACATTCAAAAGATGTTAACAGAAAAATTACAAATTAATGCATAACTTGTGTAAATCCACTAATTTCTGTGTTGTAATAAAAGATAGTTTTTTAAAATGAAGCTAACCCCATATGGACAAGTAAGATCATGTGTTTCAAAATTCCTACTTTTAAGATGTAATAAAAATAATGATATTATAATATTTGTTAAAGTAAATACACGTACGTACGAAGGGAATCTCAATAACAATTTGATTAAATTGAACTATAGTTCACTGCTGATGAGCGTGTTGATAAAGTAGCGCACGGGATGAATAATTTCAAATGCTACTTTGAACTGAAACACTTAATAAAGAATTGAGATTCTGACTGAACACAAAATCTGGAATTTCTATATACACTATTCAAACATGAAAAAAGCATAAAATATCGAATACCCATTCTTATTACAGAATTAAACTAGGATTGATATCATTATGAGAAGAGCTCGTATCGGGCAAGAGCAAAGTGAAAAATACATTGCATTAGCTCGCCATATACTCGTGTATAGTAATACCTAAAATATATACTTCTATTACATATATCCATGTATTCATCTGAGCTTGGATTCTCATGGATCAGTCTATTAAAGAAGTATCTGTGAAACGAATTTGGTAAGGATGGCATAATTTCGTTAACCTCCTATACCTGATTAAATATAAAATTTTATTATACAGTATATATATTAACGTACATTAGTTAGCATAGGTACATCATTATACGTAATGCACTGAATGCTTTCCTATTATAAATATAATAAGGCTTAAACAACAGTAATTACTCGGTCACCCCGGACATACGAGAGAAAGGTGTTGTCCGTGTCGGATCAAATAATAAACTCGAAGAGCATAGACTTAATATAAGAGCTAAATACAACGGTGCTAGGTGGGGTACATAGCTGCCCACCCCACTGTCCCCTCTGCCTGAGACTTCCAATTGGATAATATATCACCTGCTCAGTAGCTAACTACGTAGGTATACTATATATTTATTACCACTATTTCTACCCCTTAATAAGATTCTGGTAGGCTTACCATATATCTATCATCCTACCTATTCTTATACTATAAAGGGTACTCGTTACTATTCTTTATCCTAGTATATATTCACCCAATATAGCTAATATCTATGGAGTGTATATTGTATAAAGGCCATTTATATACACATATCTATTAACCGAAACCAAGATTAAGGGTTTTTCTTATTATAAATTTAGAAGAAAGGAAAATAGTTTCTTGTTATCTGACATTTGGTTTTCATCATACTTACTCAACTGGAGACTCTTATTGCACGAGGAAGCTGTTTGGATTCTGGAGGATCACTGCTTTATAATGTGTGTTTTGAAAAATAGAGCGCCTGGGAGAAAAATTAAAACTCAAAATTACAATCATAAAATATGATATAATCTCTCGTTGTCATAAACAGTGTTGTTGAATTCAGTATAATACGCCATCTCTTACGAGCGCACAACTAGAAAAATAAACAAAGATCTAATATATGCCCTTATTTGAAACAATTTTCGAAAGAGGATAATATATATTATCTTTAAATTTAAATGCTAAAATTCTGTTCCTATAAATTTTAGAAGCTATCATTTATTATATAGTTAAAGAATAAAGTGATTTCAAACTTCATAAACCTACCTATGCATTTATCTATGAATGTTCCTGTAATTTCTTCTACTCTCTCTGGTTATCGGTTTCAATGTACAGAGTCCCTGGCCGCGGTGTCTTCCTCTGTCGTAGTTAAACGGGCGAACTACTGATATATACATTAAATCTACGGAATTAATAGGTTATATACTCTAGTTATATATAAATATATACGTGGAATAGTAACCTGCGGTGCTATTGAATAATTATATCAAAATAATATTTGATACCGGAGGTATATTGGAGGAGTACTACACATTTAGCCTACAAAGCTCCTCTCTAGGTGTTTACTAATTTATCCTACTTTGCTATTATGTAATAGTTATCTTCAAAATCGGGGCTCCCAATATTAATGGGTTTGTTGATTGAGTAGCGAATATTTCTCTCCTATATTTATATATATGATATTTTTCTTTTTGTAACATTAATACTTATTATCGATTTAGAAGTTTTCATCTATATAATAAGTACATTCATAACTGGTTTTCAAATCATTTTTCATAAATAGATATATATATATACTTATTTCTTATAGCTCTTCTATATAATATATAACATATGACTACCCATAATTTAATATATAATTATTCCAGGATAAGAGATAACTTATATACCGATATATTACTTATATTATAATAGATTATATACTACACTATCATCATTTATATACCCTTATCCGGGGTAAACTTCCTATTCTTATATATACTTGAGGAATTGCCTTAATTTTCGTCTATTCGTGATCTGATAATCCGTGGGTCGTCTCAAACTTGGTGAAATGTCAAATCTTTAACAACCAATTCTTCTACAATCTCCTTCCCCACCCCTCTCAGAAACTTCCACTTTCCTATCTCTTTTGAACGGGTGGTCTTCCTGACCTATACATCCTTGTTTAACCTAAACCCCATTGGCACTTCACGGTGCTGGGCGGTAAAAATGGGATTCTGTGTTTTGTAAACCAGGGGGGCGAGACTTTTTTCTTTCCATCATTAACAGTCATCCGCTTGAGGAATGTCTCATGGGTTCTGGTTCCGTTGGATAGGGGGGTATTAATAGGCAAAGTAATATATGTATATTGCTCTCATAGCTAATACATATGGTACTAGCAGTATTAGCTATGAAAGTCAGCACCCCTTGCACAAAACCATAGCAGCCACTTTGCTTTGTCAACAACTACTTAGAAAATACTAATTAATGATGGAGCGAGCCGCTGATACAAGTTGAGTTAAAAAAAAAAAAAAAATTAAAAACTAAATTCACATTGTGTATCATGTTATGAAAATTATTTGGGAATTTTTTGATTATTATCACTTTAGCATTGAAAATTAATAGAATATCACAAAAAAAACGTTCTAGATTCGATAATAAATCGTTAAAGTAACTATTTTAAGAGTGATTTTATAAAGGTAGATTGGAATAATGAACTAGCTAATGCGAAGGAGTTGATATTATACATAATAATAAGATAAGTCCACATGAACAAGGTAGATAATCAATAAGAAGGTCAAGAAAATGCCTTGTTTAAAGAAAATATAAAATCCCAAAAGAGTTTTTTTCTCACTTACTAAATCTTCCCTTCCTACATTTTCTGTGACTCATTCATCTCCTGTGTTTCTTCCTCTTCGTGATATACACTCTCTCCCCCCACTCCTCTCTCTCTCTCTCTCTATATATATTACTATATTAATAATATAATAATTATATATATATATATATATTATAATATATATATATATATAATATTATATAATATATATGATATTAATATAATAAATATATAATATATTTATATCTATATATTATATTTATAATAATATATTATTTAATTATATATAATAATATATATATATATATAATATATATTAGTATTATATATATAATATATATCTATCTTATATATTATATAATATTCTAATATAATATATATATATATTATATAATATATATGTGATTCAAACTCTGCGACAATCTCGGAGGGCTGATAGAGCAAACGATAGAGAACATTTATTGTTAAATAATCTATGTTGTATGACGCTTCGTTTCAAATACGACGCTTGAAGGTACATTAATTTATGTTTTGACTCGTCGCATGTTGTTACCGACGATTTAGGCTCACTAATTTAATATGTTGTGCTGCGTTACATTTGTGTACGCTTAACGTCCTTCAGAAACACGTGACAATACCTTTACCTGAACCATTTCATTTTGTTGATCATAACAGTGTGGCACGAATTACGATGGATCATACATTCTTCCCGATTAACCGACATGAAAATGTTTTAATGTGCCGCAACGGAAAGACAGAGCGCACTCATTTACCAAGAACGGTTTCCACACAGAAAATCACCCACACACAATGTTTTGCTACGCCTTCATCACGCTTCTGAGATAATGGACCCTCGTCCCGTTGCATTGGTGAAGACGCGTTAAATACGAGGACTCCTGCTTTTGAAGAAGAGTGCTTGAGAGTCGCGACGACAAACACATTAAAAAATTGAGTAAACCTAAATCGTCGTATTTCTACATGCGACGCGTCACAACATAAACTAGGGGGGGGGCAAGCGCCCCCCCCCCCCCCCCGTTTTTTTTACTTGGGGAATAAAAAAAAAGAAAAAGCCGTCCCCCCCCCCCCCCAAACATAGTTATTTAATCAAAAGTTCTTTTATCGTTGCTTCTATTCAGCCTCCGAGTTTGCGCAGAGGTTTTGAGTCACCTATTATATATATAAATATATATATATTATATATATATATAATATATAATATATATATATAATATTTAATTAATATATATATATATATATATAATATTATAATATTATATATACTATATATTATATATATATATATTATTATATATAATAATATATATACATATTAATATATATATCTTATTATTATATTTAATATAAATACTATATATCATATATATATATATATATTATATATAATATAAAATAATATAATATATATATATAATAGTAACATACAACTTACCTTCTTCGACCTCTTGACCACCTTCTTCAGAAGGCCCACCTACTAGATACACTCACCGCGTACGGCCTCCAAGATCGCTCGGTTGAAATTTCCCAGTGTTCTGGGATGCTGTGAGAAGGACAATCAAAGAAGAATAACGCATTTCTGGTTCCTGGTCACTTGGCAGAAATATTTGAGATAGTTTGGTTATGTGAATCTCGTTTTGTTTCATTGGGTGATAAGATAGTTAAGGAATGGAACTAATTCAATCTATTCTGGTGATGATCATTTGTAATATTATTTTGTTGTTTATTTCTTTTCTAGATCTGTTAATTTTATTAATTTTTGAATATAAGTGTATGTTTTGTCGGGGTTGGCTTATTGCTTAGTTTGTATGTATAATATGCGGGCGAAATGAGGTTGTTTTAGTCTTGATAGTGGAGTAGGAGTTCAGTTGACATAGGTGTGTGGAACTATGATTAAGCGTAAAATTCTGTCCTATCATTATAGGTGTTTGTCTATGGTTAGTATCTTTTTTTCATCGTTTAAGTGTTGTTGAGGTGTTGAGTGTCCTGTTATAATTCTGAGTGCTTGGTTTGGGTTGTTTGGAGTTTTTCATGTTTCCCTTGTTAATAACGGATGCCATATTGGTGAAGTTCAGTATAACGGAAAAATTGTTTGACTATGGTGATGGATATCTGTTTTTTATTTTTGATGTCATTGCTGTTTGCCTGCTATGTTATTTTTTTTTATGCATTTGAGAAATAAAGTTCATGTCAGTGATACTCCTAATTTGATATTTTGTTAGTGGGATAGTTGTATTTAGTGAAATTGGGGGGGTAGCACGATTGAGGTCTGTTGTTATGAATGTGATTTGTTGGTGATGCTGACATTCTGTTGTCCATATCGTGTACTGTTTTGTTAGAAGAGTGTGTTAGATTCTGGTGTGTGTTAGCTATTATGTCATGCGTAGGTATTTATGTTTGTATTTTGGATGTGTAGATCTATTGAGATAGTTGAAGATTGTAAGGATAGTGATTGCTCCTTGAGTTACATTTTTTAATGTTTTACTGTGCGTGATTTCCTTGGTAATCTGTATTTATAGCGGTTTCCGATAGGAAGTTGGATAACCATTTTTTTAAATTATGGTGATGTTTGATTGTATTATTTTGTGTATTAGATTGTGTGGAGACTGTGAGGCTGTTTAATTCGATTTGCTATGAAATAATGTTTATGTGTGGCTGAGACTTGAGCCGTCCATTATTGTTGTATAATTTATGAACTATGTGGTTTGAATGGTTTTATTGAAGCATAGTGTGATACTTTTTTGTTTGAAGGCTGTTGTGTTATTGGTTTAGTTAGCTTTTTAGGAGCTTACGAAGTGAATAGCATGAATAGAGATAGAAGAGTGGTTTGAGGGTTTTTCTGGTTTTACTTGGGATATAATGATCTTTCAGATGTAAAGGGGATTTGATTAATTGATGGATACTAATATATAGCTATATATAATATATATATATATATATATATTATATATAGAGCAATTTCAATTTCATATAGAATAAATAAAATGTATAATTCAAATTCATGTAATATATTACATATAATATATATATACATATATATATATAATAAATATAATATATATATATTAGTAATATTTATATAATATATATATATTATATAAATAATAATATAATACAATATATATATATATAATATATATATATATATGTAATATATATTATATATATATAATACTATATTATATATAATTTTACCAATGCATGGAATAAAAATTTAATTTAATTCTCTCCAAGTTGCATAAGTAAGTATTTGTCGACACATGCCTGAATGATATCGATAACCAAACTGAATCCTCGATGCAAACAATAATTGTACTACAAAAATATCGTTTTCAGGTTTTTGCTCAAGCAATGATAACGAGATGAGGCAGGATAAAACTTCAAAATATTAATTTAAGAAGATATTTTTCTTCTATTTAAAATTTATGCTTCAAAAATCTCCACACTCAAAAACTTAAAATAATTCAAATATAAATTATAAAATGTTATTTCAAATATATATTTTCGAAAAATAAATAATATATGATACATATCTGTAAAAAGTAATTTATAATAATATATATAGATATAATATATATTTTATATATATATATATATATTATATATAATATCATATAATAATATAAATAATATTATAGATATAGTTATATAATATAATATAATTTAATATATATTTATAATATTTTATGTGTATATATATATAATATATTATATATATATTATATTATAAATATATATATAATTATATATAATATATATAATATTAGTAATTATATATATAATATATATAATTAAATTATATATATATATAAATATATATAATATTATATATATATATATTAATAATATTTAAATATAAAAATAAAATATAAAAAAAATATATATATATTGTAATTACAAACAAACAACAAAAAATATATGATAATTTAAAAATAAATTATTTAATATTTACATATTTACACATGTTTGAAATTCTTTGAAACATTTATTCCTTGTATTTTCCTACAGGAAAATGTATTAAATAAATATGCGATAATAATAATAATTATTATATATATATTATATAATATATATATATATATATAAATATATATATATATATATATTATAATATATATATATATATTTATAAATAATATATATATATATATGGCTGTGTGGTGTGTTTGTGTGTGTCGTGTTTGTGTGTAGAGTAATGTGTTTAATGATTTGTGTTTTGTTTAATTATATTGTGTGTATGTAAATTCTCATCCTAAGTTTTTAACCAACGACTCATGATTTCTTATTTCTGTTCTGCCGAGTTAAGCAAGAACAAACTGTTCGGGCATTTGCTAACAGAATACAATGTCCTTTTAAATCAACTTCTCTCTGTACAGGAGTCACTCTTCAAATAAAAACCCGCCAGAACTGTGAAGAACTTAGTTTCTAGTCCATGTGGTTTCATTTTCTTATAAAGAAAAATATTAAAAACTTCTGTGAATAACCAGCTAATGTTGGGTTCGGAACTTCATACATTTGTTTCTGAACCTTCATAGCGTGTTTGGGTTCTGGTATTTTCATAGACATTTGTGTTTTTTGGACGTTCCATAACTTTTTCAGAAGTTATGTAACTCAAAACAAATTGAACTTATGATTTAAATAAAATAAAGAAATGTATTATATAAATATTAAATATATATTTTTAAGTAACTTATTTGTATTATTATTATTAGTATTATATTATTATATATATTATTATATTATATTATAATTATATTTTATTATATTATTATATTATTATTATTTATTATATTATATATTAACTTATTATTATTAATTATTATTATTAATTATAATATAATATAAATTGATTATTATTATTATATATCTATATATTATATTATTATTATTATATATTATATTATAGTATTATTATTATTATATTATTATTATTATTATTCTTGAATATTAAAGTTATATGATTAGGATTACTATTAAAAGTAATTTGATGAATTTGAAAAATATTTAAAGAATTTGTTTGCACAACAGAGTGAATACGAATCATCCTCTACCTCTGGTTGCTTACAAGATCCTGCAGAATCGTTGTCAAAGCAGACGAAATTGGTTTTTGAAAACGAGAATTTTCTCTTTGTAAAAATCCCATCCTGAATCTTTCGGACCGCAATCAAAAGAGATGGCGTCAAATAAAAAACTCCAGAAATAAAGAAAACTGTTCGCCATGAAACAAACTTTTCCTTTAAAATAAATTTAATATGAATAATAATTTAATTAAGAAGCTGGATATATATATATTAGTATAATATATATATATATATAATTAATATATAATTATTATATATATATATAAAAAATATATAATATAAATATATATATATATATATATATATAATATATAATAATTAGTAATATTATATATATATTATATTATAATATAATAATATATATATAATATATATATATATAAATATTATAATATATACTATATATATATATATATATAATAATAAATATATAATGTATTATTATATATATAGTATATATATATATATTAATAATTATATATATATAATATATATATATATATTTATAATTATATATATATATACTTATATTTTTCAAAAGAAAACTAATTACATGATATGAACATGAAGTTATAAATAGCTATCATTATTATTAAAAATTTTTCTTGATAAAATAAACTTACGTATATGGTTTTGAATAGCGCCAACGACCATGGCGGCTACCCGGAGGGTATTGACCACGTGCTTGTAGCCATAAAGTGTTCCAGGAAATTGTGCAATGTCAATGC
>JABUQX010018751.1:0-5000 GCA_015478945.1 Trachelipus rathkii
GGAGAGAGATAGTTGAGCTTTATTAATAGGAACAACTTTGTTAGTACATACTTTCACCGTCTATATTGAATAAATTAACAAGGTTATAGTAAATCTTTTAGTTAGTAATGAATTACCATGGTCAGTGGTAAATTACATTGCTAGGCTTTAGAGAATATGCTTGAGCCAGAGTTGATATAAGCATTTACGTTTTTGGATGCTATGTTAGTTTATGTTAGCTGGCTGTTCAGGTGTGGAAACCTATTGTTAAGTTGATACCGTTTATTCCTGTTTAAGATGCAGGTTAAGTTGTCCGATGTCATTATTTTCTTAGTTCAGATGATGCTAAGTTAAGCTTTATTAATGTGAAAACTGTTAAAACGTCCAGCAATAAGTATTGTCTGATCTTTGTATAAAGAACTTGATGTTATGTTATGTTTATCCCAAAAATAACTACCTCGGAAATTGACCTTAATTCAATTAGATCCAATAGATCAACCAGATGGTCAGGAGGGTGATTAGGCGGGGGCGTGGGCATGGTGGGCTTTGGGATAGTGATTTTACGCTTAGGGTATGTAAAAATTCGTAAATTGTAAGTTATAAACATAAAAAGTGTAAGAAATTTTTTATTTATTTATTTATTTATTTATTTTATGTTTTTCTTGATGGTTCTGAAACCATTATTTTCGAAAATCTACAGACCCAATAACCTATATAAAGACAAAATATTGTATCTTACACAAATGTTTATTAACTTGGCACCGGCAGTGGCTCCAGCACCGTTGTCTGTGCCTACTCCTTCTAAGACTCCTCCTTCCTCATTCTCCTTCCTTCCTCTTTCTCCTGCATTCTTCCCTTTCTTCTTCTTCCTCATCCTCTGTTTTTGTATTCCATTGCATTTAATTCTTCTATTTTCGAAAGGGACCCCTCCGGTGGGTCTCGAATCCGGAAACCCCGAATCCAAACTCCGACCTCCCGGGTCTGCGTCTCAAGACCCCGATCCTCTAAATCCGCTGTTCTCCAAATTCAGTCTTCTACGATCATTTTTGAATTTTTTTGGGGGGGAGCCATCCCCCTTATGGAGGGAGACGCAAGAGAAACGTAATCTCGTTCTCCGCGAGATTGCGTCATTCATATAATCAATCCCAAATTTTAGCTCCGATATCGTTAAGCTAACATGGTTTTCAGGACGAATTTGACCTTGGCGCTAAGGGGGCACCACCCCCTTAGGGGTGACCTACGATCACCAAAACTCGCGTGGGATCAGTTTAATACATACATAGAACATATAACGCAGTTTGAAAGCGATTACGTTAACTCTAACCCATGAAGATATACTATCGGACTCCAGAACCGGATTGCGAAGAGAAACCACGTGTGTGGAATCCGAGTAGGGAGGGCGTAAGAATAAGACGAAATCGCCTTACAGGGATCTTTTCGACTCAGATTCGATTTCTTGGGAATCGAATCTTCGATGTAATATTAATAATAATAATGTGTATGTGTATGCGACGCGCGCTCAGTCTGTGTCTGTCGGTCAAACAGACTTCGGTCTGTTTTGACCCACAGGTGGCTCGGTTGCCCAAAATCGCCTTGTTGGCCCTAATACTCATCCCACGCAGTATGCACAAGGGCGTAAGCGGCAATAGTCGGCGTCCACCCTCGGGGGTGACCCCCCCTCTATATACCATCCACACGACTTGAAATTTACACCGGATTCCGAGCTTAGCTCATATATATGATTATATTCCAAGTGTCAGAACCTATAGCTCTTATATTTTTTGTGAGAAAAAGCTGGTCGATACCAAAACGTAACAATACTACAGCGATTAAGTCGAATGTTAATTTTGTAATTATTTCTTTCGATTACATTTTTCTGTGTTATAAACAACCAAAGAGCACGTAGAAAGACGATTTAAAGATCGATTTAGGGGTAATCGATCACGGTTAGTTACGGATAACCCATCAAACATGATCTATCGATCATTTAAAACTTTCTAAGAAAAAGGAAAAAAGCCCCTTTTTGAGGGGCTCCACCCCCTTTTGGGGTAAAATCTTGAGTTCCCAGGGGGGCTCAAAACCTCCGAAGTCGTCTCCAGACATTAAATTCGGGTCTCACCGACTTTTAAAAAAACCTTAACCCTTGACACGTCAAGCTTGAAATAACCAATGTTGGCAAAATGTTGGCTTGGGCAACATTGGGCTTTGCAAGACATCTGGCTGGTTGACCTTGGGCTGTTCGAGTTGTTTCCCACCCCCTTTTTACTATAAAAACTATCTATACTTCTACACTATAATATAATTAATATAATTAATAAATAATAATAATAAATAATTATAATACTATAATAATAAGAATAATATAAAATAATAATAATAATAATAATAATTATAATAATAATAAATAATAATATCCACCGTAATAAAGAACAAAAAAATTGTAAAAAAATATAAACAATTTAAATAAAATTATATTAAACTAACCTATATTATATATTACCTGTTTAGTTGACAGTCTTAGGAAGAATGTACAAAAATAGCAAAAACAAAACTGCTTATATACTGGAAATTGTTAATTGATAATTACAAAAAATATATATAAATCTATATATTTGGTACAATAGAGTTAATAAAAATCATTACACAGTGATTAAAACAGGTTGATTAAAGTAGAAATAAATAAATAATTAAAACGCAAGTTTTAAAACAAAAATAATTTAATTGAGGAGCCATCTGAGTTAAGTTGCGGTTGTACTATGTATAAACAGGCTCTCGAGAATTCGTCGTTCAAGTAAACCTGACGCCGAAGACAACACCCGAAGCTATCCTTTGAGATGTCATGATGGCTCTCTGAAGAGTGGGTCCTGATGGCAGATTTCGGGTGAAGTTAATGGTCTATTTGTTCTATATGAAAGACCCAGATGTTTGGAAATCCTCAGCTGCAGCTGTAAGCCAGTCTGGCCCACATAACGGGCTTGGCAGTCCGCAAAAGAATAGGAATATAACTAACTGAGGGAACCTCAAATGCCGCCGGTAAAGTTAATCTTTCATTCTTGAAAAAAATTATCATTTTCAAATCATTGACAATATAAAAATAATTTTATAAGATGGAAAAACTTTAGAAATTGATATTTGAATGTTTTAACGAGCTTCGGGGGTGTTGGGACCAAGTAAGGAACTTTTTAGGGGATACACTAACTTGCAATGGATGAATCACATTGGCTGTTTTGTGCCGAAAAAAAGGTCTTCACAGCAATGTTAACATCTGACATAACAAGTCTATAAACCCCATCAGTTTGCGCTCCCTGGAACATACAATTGAATTGAGCCAAACACCAACACAAAAAAACCTGAGTTAAAAATTGAACTCCTTTATTGAAAATTAACCTCCTGCGGTTGGGCCAAGATGTTGAAGTTTGTAAGGTCTCTTTAAAAATTCGGTCATGCAGCTTTGTGGTGGGCCGTCGGACAACTTGGTGGCAAGCTTTGCAGCAGGAGGAACTTGAAAAAGTTGGTACCCTCGGTTTTCGTTTTGGCCCTTGGGTTTTGTTTTCGGGGGTGTGTTGTGTTGTCTTAATTGCAGTAGTTATGTGGTCGGCTTTTATATTGTGCGACGTAGAAGCCACTACCCTGTACCCGGTGCACTCCTTCCTCCCCGCCCTGCTGACTCTAAAAAGGGAATTGAGTTCTCATCTCCTCTTCCTGTTGCGGGTGTCTCCTTGTGGGACGCCGGGTTTGTGCTGGGTGGTTTCGGGTGTTCATACCTAATCCTAATATATCTGATGTTGAATGTTAATCGTGCTCCGTATACACACCTCCCCCCCTGCTCCGACGTTCATGTTCCTCGCGCTGTACCCACCTGCTTGTCTCCTCCGCCTGACAAATTCAAAAAACATCATCAACATACCTTAACCATGTAGAGTTATGGCTTAAAATCTGAGGGGCAGTTCTCCAACCAAGATCTCTCATGGTAGCACAAAATGCATTGGCATATATATATATATAAATATATATAGTATATATATATATATAATATAATTATAATATATATATATATATTATATATATATATAAATATATATATAATATATATATATATATTTTTAAAATATATATATATATATATATATATATATATATATATATATATATAAGGCCGTAGCCAGGGGGTTTCAGGGGTCTGAACCCTCCGAAATTATTTGAAGTATCAAAATTTTTGAATGACTTGAGTCTTTTAATTTTAATTTCTATGAATAATGAAGCAAAGCAAAGCAAAACAATGAAGCGTACATATTATTAGATATAAAAAAAAACCTTGTTGCTCGTAAAGATTTTTAAGCTTAGTGTCTGTTGGAAGCACAAAAGGAGAAAATCTAGCAACAACAATACTACGAGGGTTGAAATGAAGGGTGTGACTTTCTGATTGGACAACTACTACGATGACTCAGCAGAAATGAAAAATGTTTTAGAGGTGTTCAAACTGTCGGAAAATAAAGTGCAATTATATAACCCATTAGAAACTATTGCGACAGTGAAAACAACTGGCTACTATTTTAAGTTACCAAGGCGGACAATTACTGTTTTAACAGAAATTTTTTTCCCAAAGGCTGAATGAATAAAACTAACACGAAGACGCGAACCAAGGTGGGTGGAAAGTTACGATGGCTTTTGACGATTTAGTAAAGATTTTAAAAGCAATTGTTGGAGCTTTTAGAAGAGCTTGAGATGGATCAAGATATTGAAGCTTCTTCAAAAACTTTAAATCTTTTGAAATCTTTAATCACGAGTGAATTGGTTATAAGTTTAATTATGATTTCAACTAACTCTTGCATTAAGTACGTATATTGCAGTCTCTATCTTAATGACAGCAATCTGCTCTTAATCATATTGAAAAATGTGATGTTTTATTTGAAATGTTTTCAAGCAAACATTGATGAAACATTTTCAAACATTTTGAAAGTTGCAATAGAATTGCTTTATTTTAATGAAAGAAATGAGATTGCCTTGTGCCAGAATCAATG
>JABUQX010018751.1:12500-25000 GCA_015478945.1 Trachelipus rathkii
CTCTCTCTCTCTCTCTCTCTCTCTCTCTCTCTCTCTTTTAAAGTCGCTGCTCTTGTCTTAGGAATAGACTTGTGACGAGGTCTCTTCTGAGTTGCATTTTTTTTATATCTGGGGTCAGCTTTATAAATCGGATGTTTTGTATTATAGCTAATAGTCGTTAGCTTGGTGATTAATCTTTTGTTTGTGTTTAGAAACATCACTTCATTAATTTGAGTAATGGCAGGAGACAGATTAGGGGGCATACACGCAAGCCTCTTGCATGAGTTTGGCGAACTCATCGTGAGGGTATAGGATAGAGTGTCTTGGCAGAAAATGCTATCCAAGTTTTGTATTCTATTGTAGTTGGTTGAAAACTAGTTCTCGGAGTAGGGTTGTTGATGGCATTGTGAACTGGATATTGGATCAAAGGCTGTTTTTGGACTATTTGAGAAGGCGGTAGTATAATCAATGCAGGCGAGCAGGTTGCAGTAACTGTCTGAATTTCTTTAGAATTTGGGGGAAAGAGTTCTACTGGAATGGAGTTATGTCGGTGGATTAATACGCGGAGGCAGGGGGCTGCTGCATTTGTAACATAAGATTGCCTTTTTCTTGTGTGATATTTGTCTTTGAGCTGGTGTATGGCATCTCTTCTGCTCCATTTTTGTATGGTATATAACTCTAAAACCTCCTGTTCAAACAGGTAAGACGGGCATTTTAAATAAGAGGCACTGTGGGGTCTTCCACAGTTTTTGCAGCGTGGTGTGTTTCCACAGGGAATGTGAAATTCTTCTCTGCTGACTGGGAATATGTTATGCGGTTCCCTACAGTATTTTCGAGGATTACCAAACCGTTGGCTTTTAAATCAACGTCTGTGTCGGGGAATAAACGTACGAACACTGTAACTTGTAAACCCTATTTTCGCCTTTGAAGGTTGAAAAGGGATACTGAAGGTCAGCAGTAAACGAGAATCTGAGGTATCAGGCGAGTCTCGATAAGGGGGAAATCTATAAACTCTGGTAACGAGAAATCTTTTTTGCTGGAAATATTTTAAAATGACAGCAATATCTTCGGTTTTCTGCTCTAAAGAACAAATAGTGCCTTTGGATGTGTTTCTTATTTCATCAGGAGTGGAAATAAGAGGGATGTTTCAGAGAGACGTTAAGGATGACAAGATGGAACTTTGATTCCGGGTAGTAGCTTGAACGAGAAGGGACCTATTTCACATTAATGTGACGGGGGGGATCTTCAACTCAAAGTTTTTTCCAAGTGCATCGCTAAGAATAATGTTTCTTTGCTCAGTAAGTGCTTTGGAGGAAGTGGATCGCTATAAGTAATATATCTGGAATGGTGTGTCAGCTGGCATTCCCGGAGGGGGAAGCAGCATGTGGAGTAAATAATAAATGAGAACGACTATGACGGGGGGCACCTTTTCAGGATTGTCCCAACAGTTTGGGCACCTTTTCAGGATTGTCCCAACAGTTTGGGCACCTTTTCAGGATTGTCCCAACAGTTTGGGCACCTGGGTGTCAAGGGCATACCAGGCGACGAATCGCTGAGGTTATGCAGAGGACTTTCAGGTGTAGTAGAAGGAATAAAAGCAGAGACACTTGCTGGTCTAGAAGTAGGAGGGTCCGAAGTGGGGTCAGGCTGTGAACCCGACAGAAAGTAATAATGCACGCCTTGGTTTAATAACATTTTTTCTTGAAGTGCCAGTTTCACAAAAAATTAAACCACAGACTTCGTCTCCATATATGAGCAAATATAACAAAACAAGGGAAACATAAAAGTAAATAACAGGATGGGCTGGAAAGGCGTATATTTCATAAGGAAGGGTAATCCTTCTCCCAACAACAGATCACTGACCAGAGACTCGCACAACTTCTCAGACCCCACTCAGTAGGGCAGGCTACGAATGTGGCCTCGGAAGAACCTCCCGGAACTCCACGCCGGTTTACCCCCATGAACCACACGGAACCTAAATAACTTCGCGTTAGAGCCCGATGGATCATACACCAAAGTGCAGGACAGCCTCCTCACCGGTCAGTTCAAGGTTCGGGTCCCCTACAATTGGTGGTCTAGTCATGGGTGCACGAAAACACCGGTTTTTTCCTGTACCCTCATCCATGGGGCAGAAGTGTGAGGTGGACTGAATACCCATGCGGGAAGAGGCACTGAATGGCTCAAGGGTCTGTGATTGGGAAAAAGGGAGAAGGGAGGACATCCTCTTTCTAGAGGGAAAGTAGGTACAAAGTACTTAAAATCTTAAAGCGGCTGATGGTTGGAAAAAAAAAGAGACAGATAGAAACTATGGTGAAGGAGAAGGACTGTAAGATAAAGATAACTTGAAAGATGAGAGGAGAGAAATAGACTAAAAGATTTTATATGTGACAAATGCACATACTAGTGCTGAGATGGAAGGATGCATGAAATCCCCAAAGAATTGGGTCTTGTCACTCTGTTATGTTCCTGGTTATTCACCAGGAGTATAACACCGTAACAAGAATCAATACCCCTTTGAAAGGATATTATATATAATAATATATATATTATATATATATTTATTATATAGAATATTATATATAGTGTATTTATATATATTATATATTATATATATATATAATATATATATATATATATCTATATATATATATATATATATATATATATATATATATATATATATATATTATGGAATGGAGGGTGGGAGCTGTAGGGGATCAAGCCACTGGTCTAACTAATTTGGCTCTAAATATTTGCAAAACCCTTTCAGAAACATATTTAGGACCTCTTACGTTTCACGAAATCGGATAAAAAAGAATTCAATATTAACACGAGTTTGGTTCTAGAAAAATTCTAAAATATATATATCATATACTTATACATATATATATATATATATATATATATATATATATATATATATATATTATATATACTATATTATATACAATATATATATATATATATATATATATATATTATATATTATAAAAATGCATATATTTATATTCTATATATATATATAATATATAATATATATATAAGAAAAACAATAAATTAATCGAAGGTTAACTTACAATAAATTTCAAAAATCGGTTTCATAATTGAATCAAAGATTTCTTGTGAGTAAACCCCCAAAAATGGGGGGAGAGAGAGAGAGAGAGAGAGAGAGAGAGAGAGAGAGAGAGAGAGAGAGAGAGAGAGAGAGAGAGAGAGAGAGAGAGAGAGAGAGAGGGTAATGGCTGAAATTAACAATTCTAATAAATCGATATTTTTTTTAAATCAATCGATGGTTTGATGCAACGTTGCCACATGTTGTTAATAAAAAAATTACGATATATTTATAAGGAAAGTTATTCGGTGTTTTTATATATTTCTCTTTGCGTTCGAAAAATAAGTAAGGTTATGATAAGTTTTTGTTAAGTATACACATATTTACTTGGTGAAACTTATATTAGGCTCGCCAGATAACTTGAAAAATACGACTTGTATCAGAAAACAAATAACATATTTGGAATGGTCGTAAAAATTTAGTAATGGAAAACGTTATTTTTATGATTTTAAATGTTGAATAAAAAAATATAAATTATATTAAAATTGAAGAAAGTGTATGACATGCTGATTTTTATTCCTGCGGCAACAAAATCCAGCCAATCAGAAAACAGATTAATTTATTTATCTGCGTATGCAAAATTTAATGGAATGAAAAAATTATTATTTTCTTAAATTTATTAACGTACATGCATGGCACACGAGGGTAATCTACTGGGGGCTCCGCTTCCCGTACCCTAGGGCGATGAGGAATGAATTTATATTTACAAATATCTGAAGAATCATTAAAATTTATATTTACTTTTTCAATTAAGTTGCCATGTGAGGTGATATCTTAGGTATTGTATTTATTTATTAAATTTATTTATTTATTTTTTCAACATTCTCATACTAATTTTTTACGCTAATTCCAAATACATTATTGTTTTTCTTGTACGCATCGTAGTTTTCGAGATATGTGGCTGGCCTATTGTATAGTTTGGCCGATTTACTGTGTATACTCAACAAAACTTGTCATAACCTAAACTTTAAGGGGTCATACACAGAATTTAAACAAAAGAAATTCGGTAGATCGATTAAATTTATATATGAGGTTTGGATGCACTTTTTTATGTTTTTTACATGGAGACGAAAAAAAAAACGAATATAAAAAAAATCGATATTTCGTCAAAATCTGCTAATCTCAACTATTGCCAAAAATGAGGGTTGGGATTGTCGGTTAATGGATTTTAAAAATATAACACCCTCATATAAGTGACCGTTATACTGTAAATGCATGGCGGGTGGAAGTACTGTGTCCTCAGCCGGAGGTGAGGTCCACCTATTACCTTCCTCTTGCTATTATTTAAGTGGTGTTTCCTACAGAACATACGATGTTTACTTGGATTTAAATGTTTAAGCTTTCCTAATATTTGAAATTAATATAATGCCATTTTCTAACAAACTACTGAAACAACAAAACAAAAACATAAAGGAACTCATTCCCAAAACAACAAGACGCATTCTCATTCTACACTCAAGGCCAACCAACGGCACACAAGCAACAGTTTGGTGGACAATACCTAATGTTCTGTCCACTTTTCCCCTACGTCAAACTTCGAATGAGATTTCAACGCACGTAAGAACGTTTTCGTTTTTGTCATTTGTGCTTACGCACTGTAAGAAATGTTTACACAGTTTTAGCACGAATTTCGTGCATAATCGACCACGATTTCTTACGAGGTTTACTTTTGTTTACAAACGATTATAATCAGCTGTTGTGATGGAGCCCGGTGATTTGGAATAAACAAAATTAAAAAAAAAATTTATATTAGAAATAATTGATCCACTATTGTGATGGTTCAACGATTTGGAAGAAATTTTATTCAAAGCTGATTTTATTGAAGGAAACATCATCAATTAAAACGGGCCCTAACCACGTAACGAAAACATTATTATTTTTTCTTTATGAATATATCAAATAAAAAAAAATATGAATATCACATAAACATTTGGCACAATCTTATTATTTTTAAAGGCATTACTCACAATCCTTCCTTATAGAATTTCATAAATATATATATATATATATATATATATAATATATATAAAATATTATATATATATATATATATATATATATATATATATATATATATATAATAACTATACTTTAGATGTACTTTATATATATACCTGTATATATATATATATGCTATATATATATATATATATATATTCTTATATATATATATCAACTTATATATATATATATATATATATATATATATATATATATATATATATATATATATAATATATATATATATATATCTTTGTATATATATATATATATATATATATATATATATATATATATATATATATATATATAAAATTAAAAATTTCATGCCTGCTTCCTGCCGTCATATTTTTTGTTTATATTTTTTCGTAAGCACATGCTAACTAAAGCCGTTTTCGATTTTGCATTTTTGCTTACGAAAAGTAAGAAATGCTAAAGTTTGCGTTCGATTTTGTCAAATTTAGCACAAATTTAGGAAAATGCTCACCAAACGTAAGGAATTTCCTAAATCTGTGAGGTTGCTCTTTCCCGTCCTTGCCGAATTTAGGAAAGTGCTTATGAAAAAATGTAAACAAACAAGATGGCGGCATAGTAGGTCGTTTGATTTAATGAATGTTTCATTCATGAAATTAGCTTTAAATCTAATTTCTTCCAAATCGATAAACTCCATCACAATAGTTGATCAATTATTTGTAATAAAAACCATTTGTTATTTTTTTTTATATCTGTTTATTCCAAAATCACGTGCTCCATCACAATAGCTGATCAAAATATTTGTAAACAAACGTTTGATTATGCCCGAAATTCGTTCTAAAACCGGATTAGCATTTCTTGTCTAGCGTAAGCACAAATACAAAATCGAAAACGGCTTAAATTCGGCAAGCGCGGGAGAGAGCAACCTCACAGAATTAAGAAAATTCCTTACGGTTGGTAAGCATTTCTTACGATTTTGCCCTAAATTTGGCATAAACGAACGCAAACTCGAACATTTCTCACTGTTTGTATTTCGTAAGCACAAATGCAACAACAAAAACGCCTTAAATTATCGTTCACAATATTGTGTTCGGACACAAACAAGAACAAAACTCATTTTATTATTTTATTATTTTATGAAAGATGAAGAAGCAAGAAAAAGTTTTTATGCTATAATTTTTTTTAGAATAACGAAGCCAGAGTTGGAGCTGGGAAAAAATAAGTAAAGAGCACCGCAGTGGTGCATGTAACTGTTCTTTCCTTTCATGCAAACGGAATCCCAAAAGATCATATTTGGAATAAGTTTTGCTCAAAGGCTTCAGGGATGTTTTTCTTTCAGTCTTTCTGAAGTATAAGACCCGTTGGGAAAATTCGAAAATTTCATTCTTTTTAGTTGTTTCATTTTCAAATTTCATTATTTCATTATTAGTTTGGAGAGAAACTCTCTCTCTCTCTCTCTCTCTCTCTCTCTCTCTCTCTCTCTCTCTCTCTCTCTCTCTCTCTCTCTCTCTCTCTCTCTCTCTCTCTCAAAAGTAATTCCTTAGAGCCTGAAAACAACTTTTCTGAATTTTATTTTTTCTTCGTATTTGGGAATATCATTTCAATTATATATATATATATATATATATATATATATATATATATATATATATATATATATATATATATATATATAACTATATATATATATATATACTCATATACTCTACCATACTATCTATCTATCTTTCTATATATATATATATATATATATATATTCTTATATATATATATATGGCAGCACTGAGATAATGAGATCATTAATTAATTAAACATAGAATTAAATCACTCATCCCTCGGGTACACTAATTAATAAGATGGAAGGAGTATTAAATAGATCTTTGATGTTATTATTTTATTAACATTCTTTTTATATTGTTATTTTTCACAGTTCATAATAGATAATTTTTATTTTATATAATGATTTGGTCATTGACCGTTCAAGCACAGCCACTTCATGTGCACTTGAATCATTTTATACATTTTATTTTAGAACAGTTTGCAAAGTGGGGCATATAATAGAATGCCATGTTCTTTACTAGATCTCTTTCACCGTTCTTTCTAATTTTTATCTTATTATTTCACTGGTGAATCAACTTAGCGTATCAAATGACACTTAAAAAAGATCTTATTATAAGAACATTAATTATAGTATAACACCTTTAATTTTATTACAAAAATAATGTATTTTGTGTGCCCGGGCGATGCCCGGGACACATCTTATGGCATTGATCTCGGCTGCCTAACTAACGTCTTCCCTCGTTTTGGCGTCAGATATCGCCGGTCAGGGAAAAGACTCTTATTGGTTGACTTAAGATTTTAAATAATATTAACAAAAAGAATAAAAACAGTTGTGTGTGTTATCTTATAAGATGTAAGCAATTTTACCGTACATACTCATACACATCACGATTGGAGCTTTATGTTTCTCTCTCATAACAATAACTAACTTTCTTTTGCCTCAAAGAGTTCTAGCTTTAGTAGTTACAATATAAACATTATAATAGTATTTTTTTATAATAAGTTATACATATATATATATATATATATATATATATATATATATATATATATATATATATATATATATATATATATATATATATATATATATATATATATATATATATATATATATATATATATATATATATATATATATATATATTCTATAAACGTAAATATACCGCTTTATTTGCTATATATAATATATAATAACTTATATATATATATATATATATAGCACTCATATATATATATATATATATATATATATATATATATATATATATATATATCTACCATAATATATATATATATATATATATATATATATATATATATATAGCGTGTGTGTGTGTGTGTGTGTGAGAGAGAGAGAGAGAGAGAAAGAGAGAGAGAGAGAGAGAGAGAGAGAGAGCTTGTATATGTATGTGACAATAAATATAAGTGCCAACAAGACCAATTGTATCCCCTCTGGGGCTCGAACCTCCGCATTACCACAAGACATAACCATCCTGTCATTCCGACCGACAAATTATCTTTGAACTGAACCGAGCAGGCGAATACCTCCTTATTTCGGCCATCTTTTCGTGATGCCTCTCCACCATCACTAGGGTTTGCCGAGCTCTATAATTTTACTGACCGCACCGCAAAGTACCAGGAAGTCGTACATCAGCTCCGAACGGCACCGCATCCCAGCACCGAACCGTACCGCATCACAGCATCGAACCGCAACACACAGCACCGAAACGTTGAGTTTGTGTGCCGCATCGTACCACGTTCCGCACCACTCCGGTCCTTCGATCAAACCAAATCATCAGTGTATGAAGCAAGTTCTTCTCTTCACAAGAAGAGGAGAAGAAAAAAATAGAATCCCTCGAAGATTCGAACCTACCCTTCTGCTACTGAGAACGGTCTCCATTTTTTTTTTTTTAATTTTCCCTCCGTTTATTTTTATGTATGTAAAATTGATAATAATGGCCACAATTTCCTCTAAAGGAATAAAATAGAAAATTTATTGCCACAAATTTCTTCTTCTGAATTTATTTTGCGATAATTTTTTCCTTTTTTTTATATGAGAAGAGAGAGAGAGAGAGAGAGAGAGAGAGAGAGAGAGGGAGAGAGAAGAGAGAGAGAGAGAGAGAGAGAGAGAGAGAGAGACCTTTTCTCTGGGCATTAGTCTCTCTCTCTCTCTCTCTCTCCCCCTCTCTCTCCCCCTCTCTCTCTCTGCTCTCTCTCTCTCTCTCTCTCTCTCTCTACTCTCTCAAAAGGGTCCCATAAATTTGTGAGAAAAGTCACTATTACAAATTGTTTATATTATTATAGGCTGCGTTGCTCGTAAATCCGGATTTAATTGGATTCAGTTTGAGCTGCGAGGTTTTCGAGGAACGTTAATATTCCAAAAAAAAAAAAAAAAAAAAAAATAACGACTACCATACATATACTAATATAAATATATGTTATTATATAATTTAATTAATTAGTGAATTGCTTTAATTAAATAATTTTATCTTAATCGAAGAAGCATAGTTGTAAAATAGTAGAGATAAGATAGGCCTCTTTAAAGGACTTTGTTTGAGGGTAGCCATATTTAAAGTATTGTTGGAACTTACAAAAAATAAGAATAATTAATAAATAAAAATAATTAATTTACAAAATTTAAAACTCATTAATGATCAGAAATTGCATATTAATTATTTTAATTGACTAAATTAAATTGCTTGGATCACGTGACAAATAAAGATTTGGTTGAAATCAAAATTAAGGATTGAAATTTTAGGATGGAAATCCCGCTGCAGCAAACTTTAAACATTCGTGAATCTCGATTTGAAGAAACTCATTCGGGGGACAATTCAATTATTCCATTGAAGAAGTTTGAACACCTTTAATTAATCAAGGTGGAAATGCGCCATGCATATTTATTTCCTTTTGTTGAAAAAGCCTCTGTGAAAGTAGGAAAGAAATTACACACACGCACACAAACACACCTATACTCTCTCTCTCTCTCTCTCTCTCTCTCTCTCTCTCTCTCTCTCTCTCTCTCTCTCTCTCTCTCTCTCTCTCTCTCTCTCTCTCTTACACACACACATACACACTTTTTTTTCTCGTTACAAGTAGTTGTCTTTCTTTGTAATCTGACGCCGAAATTGTTTTTCTATTCAGTTGAGGGATGCGGAGCAGGAGTCGGAGCCGCGGAGCCACCAGATTTTGGTTGAAGGCGGAGCTGGACAATTTTAAGATGGTGGAGATGGAGCCGGAGTTGGAGGCGGCTAAGAAAGGTCCGGCTCCGGCTCCGGAGCCCAGATTCAAATACTTTTTGTTCAGTCGGATATTTCTCCTTTAAGTAGTATGACGCAGGTTTGGACGAGCACCGCACTGCACCGCTCCGGGACACTTGAATTGTGTGCAGCACCGCACCGCACCGCACCGGCCAACGTTTGTTTTCAACTTTGACATTTATTCATTCGTTTGACATTCCCTCCAGAAACGTCTTTGTGATCTGTCATTGATTCGTAATAATAATAATAATAATAATAATAATAATAATAATAATAATAAATAATAATAATAATAATAATAATAATAATAATAATAATAATAATAATAATATAATAATAATAATATAATAATAATAATAATAATAATAATAATAATAATAATAATAATAATAATAATAATAATAATAATAATAATAATAATAATAATAATAATAATAATAATAATAATAATAATAATAATAATAATAATAAATAATAATAATAATAATAATAATAATAATATAATAATAATAATAATAATAATAATAATAATAATAATAATAATAATAATAATAATAATAATAATAATAATAATAATAATAATAATAATAATAATAATAATAATAATAATAATAATAATAATAATAATAATAATAATAATAATAATAATAATAATAATAATAATAATAATAATAATAAAAATAATAATAATAATAATAATAATAATAATAATAATAATAATAATAATAATAATAATAATAATAATAATAATAATAATTATAATAATAATAATAATAATAATAATAATAATAATAATAATAATATAATAATAATATATAATAATTATAATTATAATTATAATTATAGTATAATTATAATTATATTATAATTATAATTATAATTATAATTATAATTATAATTATAATTATAATTATAATTATAATAATAATAATAAAAATAAAAATAAAAATAAAAATAAAAATAAAAATAAAAATAAAAATAAATAATAATAAAAATAATAATAATAATATTTTTTGTTTTTATCTCCGTAATGAGTGTTTCGATTTATTGTTTTCCTCTCTCTCTCTCTCTCTCTCTCTCTCTCTCTCTCTCTCTCTCTCTCTCTCTCTCTCTCTCTCTCCCTTTTTTTTTTTTTTTTATTGAAGACTCTCTCTCTCTCTCTCTCTCTCTCTCTCTCTCTCTCTCTCTCTCTCTCTCTCTCTCTCTCTCTCTCTCTCTCTCTCTCTCTCTCTCTCTCTCTCAACATGAGTGTGCATTTGGAATTCTGTGTGCCGTGCAACGCCAACGCGTTAGAACTTGTTTTATGTTTCACGGTGCATTGGTCGGATTGAAATTGGTCTGAAGCGAATTTGGAGAATCAAAAGATTTTCGTCGCGTTTTCGACGTCAATCAAAAAAGAAGCAGAAAATTTATTCGTAAAAGACGACATTCGTTTCTTCTTCCTTCATCATTTTTTTTTCCATTGTCGGGCGTTCGTATGGGATATTTTGTCTTTAAAGATAAAGGGCCTGAACGAAGATCAAGAAGAAGAAGACAAAAGTACGTGTCCCCTCAAAGTATCGAACCTACTCTCCTACGTTGTATTTTTAAAAGGGTAAGAAGAAATGTTCATGCATAAAATTGATATTTTTTAGTTGAAAGAAATGTGAAATCATCTACTAAATTTATTTAACTAAAAAGGACAAGAAGTTAATTTTAAAATCGATTTCTCTCTCTCTCTCTCTCTCTCTCTCTCTCTCTCTCTCTCTCTCTCTCTCTCTCTCTCTCTCTCTCTCTATCTCTCTCTTCATTGCTTGCTTGGTTCCTGTTACTCCTCGTGGGAATATACAAGTTCTCTCTCTCTCTCTCTCTCTCTCTCTCTCTCTCTCTCTCTCTCTCTCTCTCTCTCTCTCTCTCTCTCTCTCTCTCTTTTTTCCTGTTACTCTTCGTGGGAATATACAAGTTCTCTCTCTCTCTCTCTCTCTCTCTCTCTCTCTCTCTCTCTCTCTCTCTCTCTCTCTCTCTCTCTCTCTCATGATTCTAAGTGCTCAGAACCGTCATCTACAGCAACAGTTCTTCCGTGCCCCTTACTGAAACGTTATCTACGGTAAGAACTCATCTACAGTATGTAAAGTGTTGAACACAGATTCATCATCTGTTGGATGAGATTTTCGACGTGCCCCTCATGGGCGTCGTCTGAAGGAGGTTTCATCCGAAGTCGTCATCGTTCAATACAAAGCGTGCAGAGGTTTCATCTCCATTTTGTTTCAACCGATCGCGATTTAACTTCATTTTAACGAGTGATACGAAAATGAAGCATAAAAACGTGAGCATAGCGGTCAAGAATGTGGTTGGAGAGTTGGACTGAGAGAGAGAGAGAGAAGAGAGAGAGAGAGAGAGAGAGAGAGAGAGGAAAGAGAGAGAGAGAGAGGGAAAGATCTATGGAATAGAAGTTGAAGAAGGAAAAGGAAAAATGAACCCTTTTTCGGAATAGTAGAAGAAGGAAGAGAGAGAGAGAAGAGAGAGAGAGAGAAGAAGAAGAAGAAAGAAGAAGAAGAGAGAGAGAGAGAGAGAGGATGAGAATAAATAAGGAAAATATAGAAAGGGAAATTGAAGCTAAATGAGAGAGAGAGAGA
>JABUQX010018752.1:0-2500 GCA_015478945.1 Trachelipus rathkii
CGATAGTATACCGAATACCTCTTAAGCCTGAGAGAAGTAGGAAGAGATCTGTATCAGGTCGCATGGAAAAATAAAGTAAAAGTGGGGGACGTTGTACTTATTAAAAGTCCTGTAAAGGAGCGCCCATATTGGCAAATGGGCATAATCCAAACGCTCATATATGGAGATGATGGTAAAGTTCTTCAGTTAAAGTCGTACCCAGGAAGGCTAATAAATGGTATCCTATTAAACATTATTGCCCTCTGGAATTATCTTTGACTCATAGTGGGAATCGGAAACTCGTTAGGAACTGATGCCCCTTCTACTACGATGGTTCCTTTACCATCTTCTTCTCAGGCAACCAGTCCTAGTGTAATCCCAACCGTAACCAATGATAATTCCACAACAAATCAACAATCTCGTCCTAAAAGAAAAGCGGCGGTCGTGGCGCGATCTAAATTTCTCAATGTCGGTATCGATTCGGAATCGGAATCAGAAGAATCCTCAGATTCTGATGATTAGTATCATTATTTCGGATAATTTAATAAAGATTTTTTTTTCTTTTTTTATTATGGCACAAATTCGTCGTAATTTATGCCATCGCCCCCGCCCAGGATATTAAAATTTAATCTTTAGTATCTCAAATATTAAGTCATACTCTCACTTTCAATTATTTGTCAAATGTTCAAAATGGTAATTACTGAATTAATGCTAATGCGTTTTTCATTATTCATTTGTTTTTCGCTATAAATGGAGAAATGTTTCCTTTTGAATTGAAAGGAACAAAAATAACAAAATTCCACTCGGTAAAAAATTTGCTTCAATCAAGGTCTTTTGCCTTTTTGCTTCGTGTCGAAAATACCGTCTGTGAATCTGTTCTTTTGCCTTTTTGCTTTCGTGTCATGAATACCATTTGTGAATCTCCGTTTTTGCCTGTTTGATTTCGTGAATATCGTTAAAGAAGTCTTTAATTTCATGATCAAAATTATGTTATGGCTTTTCAAGTTTTAACTATTCAAATAAAATTGTGATTTAAACTGTGTGGTTTCGTATCAAGACCTACGTAGGTGAAGAAAGAAGTTTACCCAGTAACTAACTGTTGATTGAAAGAAACGTATTTCAATCTAACTGTGGAAAAGAACAATTTCCAATCAATTAACCGCTTGCCGTTACCTATCTACTGATTTTACTCAAGTAAGTTGTTTTTTGTTTCTTTTCATATTTTTTAAGGGTGCATTTCTCCATCTGCGTAATATCAAGTAAATTTAAATTTATCACAGTTTAAGTTACTTTTAAACTACCTATGCATAAAAAATGTGTTATTTGACTCATCTTAAGAATAACGAGAGAGTACTAATTTTTTATAATATAATATATAATATATTATATATAATATATATAATATATATAATATTATATATTTATAATATATATATATTATAATATACATATATATATATTATTCATTAAAAAATATTAATATACGTAAGGCATGTTAAAAATGGGTTTGTATTCATAAAATCGGGACGAAATCGGGACTCTCTTCTACATCGGGACAAGGGTTTCAAAAAAAAGGACTGTCCCGGCTAAATCGGGACGAATGGTACGTCTGGTAACCTTAATATATATATATATATATATTATAATATATATATATAAAATATGAAGTAGATATATATATATATATATAACTATATTATATATATATATATATATTATATATATAATATATAATATATATTTAAAGAACATGAAGTGGGAAGGTAAAGAATTACTGCCTTTTCCGGGATTGAACCACCGAGTGGTGCGAAATGACGACAATATGCTCGATGTTTTAACGACTGAGCTATCCCCCAACCCAAAAAAAGTTGAGTTCAAGAACAGTTTTATTAAGCAATCGAGTTCCCTTCAAGGCGACATCACCAGGTGACCAGCCTGTCCTATCCCTCGTTCTTAATAATATGTAGTTCTTAAATATTGCATAATCGCATTTATTAATTTAGATTTAAAGAAACATGAAGTGGGTAAGTAAAGAAATTACTTGCCTTCTCCGGGATTGAACCCACCGCGTGTTGCGAAATGAGAACAATATGCTCGATGCTTTACGACTGAACTATCCCCCAAACCCCCCCCCCCCAATAAAAAGCTCAATCATAAAGCATCAAGCATATTATCCTCATTTCGCAACACGCGGTGGTTCAATCCCGGAGAAGGCAGTAATTATTTACCTTCCCACTTCTTTCTTTAAGATCTAATTAATAAATTGCGATTATCAATATTTAACAACTACATATTATTAAGAACGAGGGATAGGACAGGCTGGACACGGTGATGTCGCCTTGAGGGGAACTCGATTGCTTTAAAACTGTTCTTGAACTCAACTTTTTTGGGGTTGGGGGATAGCTCAGTCGTAAAGCGTCGAGCACATTGTCCTCATTTCGCAACATGCGGTGGTTCAATCCCGGAGAAGGCAGTAATTCTTTGTCTGTCCACTCATATCTTTAAATCATAAATAATAAAT
>JABUQX010018752.1:5000-15000 GCA_015478945.1 Trachelipus rathkii
TCAATGCCTCAGCTTTGATGCCTCAACTTTGATGCCCCAACTTTGATGCCTCAACTTTAATGCCTCACCTTTGTTGATGGCTCAACTTTGATGGCTCAACTTTTATGACTCAACTTTGATGGTGTCATCTTTTGATGGGCTATATTGTTGTTCAGCTTTGATGACCCAGATTTATTGATGGTTCAACTTTGATGGCCCCAATCACCGTAAGGTGTATCTAGTGATGTTCTATAGTGTTCTATGAGTAATTCTAATGAGTGCAGGTGAGTGCCAGATGAGTGCCAAGTGAGTGCCAATGGTGCCAATGAGTGCCGAAGTGAGTGCCATAAGTCCAAGTGGAGTGCCAACATAGCACAGTGAGGCCACATAGTGCCAACTGGAGTGGCCACTTTTTTTCAAGCCTTTCTAGCCTCCCCCTGAGCCTATGAATAGCCCTAAATATGGGTATCTAAACCCTAAGGTTAATAAGGTATGAGGAAGTCGATTGGTGTATAATTACAATCTGCTAGAATGCTTCCTTCTACGAGTTAGTATTTTTATAACCTTATAAGCTACTACAACATCGCCAAATAGCACTTACAACTAGCCCCATAATGCCACTTCACTCGCCATAAGACACTTACCTATCCATATACACTTATACTCACACGCACAGGGTACACTTAACACTTACACTCACACACTCGAAGCTCAATTTTGGGTTGCCTCATCTTTGATGACTCATCTTTGATGACGTCATCTTTGATACACCTATATTGGATGATTCATCTTGATGAACTCAATTTTTTGTCCTTACCTCAGATCATAAGCCTGCCCACCATGCCGCAGGCATGATCCCACCCGGCGAAGGCCAACGACCCGCAACCCGCAGGTGCGGTCCCGCCGCGTCCCCGCCCGCCGCGTGCGCCCGCAGGCGCAAAATTTCCGCGTAAAACCGCCGCCGCGGGCGCCCGCAGGGCCAATCACCGCGAGTACCCGCCGCCGCGTGCGCCCACAGGCGCAATATTCCCGCACGAAAATGAAAAATATATATATATATATATATACTTGAGTTCCCTATTAATTTTCATACTTAAACATTTTATTAAAAACATTTTCGAGAACCTAAAACTGTAACTAATTACAGACCTATTATTATTATTTAACACATATATTTTTTAACATTATTTTTCTTTTATATTTTTACTTAATTCTTTTTAATTTATAAATTTTAAAAATTGTATGTAAGAAAACCAGAGTGTCTGATATTTAAACATTTTATTTTTTACTACAACTGTCAAATTATTAAAACATTAACATTACATACTTAAAGCAGTAAATCAAGTAAATCAAATAGAGGTGTTTACGCTAACACTAAGGGATAGTAATGCTTTTGTTTTTTACCGCTTTACTGCTTTAACTCATGTTTTAACTGCTTTAACTATATGTTTTACTGCTTTACTCAATATTTATTAAAATTACATACCTTAAAGCAAGAATTCAGTAAAATCAATAGAGTGTTACAGTAGCAACAAGGGATTTAGTATGCTTTGTTTTACCTGTTTTTTACTGCTTTTAATCATGTTTTAACTGCTTTATCTTCATACATGTTTTACTGCTTTACTCATATATTTTATTAACAATTACATACCTTAGAAAGCAGTAAATCATGTAAATCAAATGAGGTGTTACCTAACACCGTAAGGGGTTAGTATGCTTTTGTTTTACTGCTTAATCTGCTTTAACTCATGTTTTTACTGCTTTAACTCATATGTTTTCTAGCTTTAACGTCACAATATTTAATTAAAATTACATCCTTAAAGCAGTAATCATAAATCAATAGAGTGTTACATAGCAACAGGGGTTTAGTATGCTTTTGTTTTACTTGCTCTAAACTTGCTTTATACTCATGTTTTACTGCTTTAACTCATTATGTTTTACTGCTTTAACTCATGTTTTAACTCATATGTTTTACTGTATTTTTACTGCTTTAAACTCATGTTTTACTGCTTTAACTCATATGTTTGTACTGCTTTAACTCAATGTTTTTACTGCCTTTAACCTCTATGTTTCTGCTTTTAACTCCATTTTTTACTTGCTTTATACTTATAATATTTATTAACATTATGTTTTTTATTTTGTTTAATACTTTTAATTTATTTTTATTATTTTTTATTTATTTTTTTTATTATTATTTTTTATTTTTATTATTTTATTTTATTTTTTATTATTTCTTAGTGTTATTTACTTCATGCCTATTGTTTAATTATTATTTAGAACACACACACACATACACACATCACACACACACACACACGCACACACACACACGCACTTACACTTATACACACATTCACTATGACACTTATACACACATTCACTATGACACTTACATTTACCCATAGACACTTACATTTACATCTTACACACACAGCAACACACACACTCCACAACACAGATTTACTTACAACTCACAACACATGATTTTACTTACACACACCAGATTTTACTTACACTTGTCACACAGATTTAACTTACACTCACAGCAACAGATTTACTTACACTCACACAAGATTTAACTTACACTCACACACAGATTTACTTACACAACAGATTTACCTTTTGGTTGATACTTAGCACACACACACACACACACCACACAACACCCACACACCACGCACACTCACTTACACATATAACGTATAATTTATTAAAACATTTTATGTTTTAATTAAACACGTACATTTATATTACTCATTCAAATATAACTAAAAATTTTTCAAAGTTTTCTTAAAACTTTCTATAATAAATGTTTTAATTAAATACGTACATTTATTATTAACTGTTAATACTTTTTGTTTATAAATTTTATAACTATCAAGTTTTAAAATAACTTTACTAAATTTAAATGAAACTTTATTAAAAACATATATTTTAACGTACTAAAGCAATAAAATCAGTCATCAGTAAGGTCAGCACCTAGCACCCCTCTACACCAGCATATGCCACGTTTTTGTTCTATTGACTTACTGCTTTACATCATGTTTTAATATATAATGTAATAAGTAATAAAAATAAGCAAAAATAAAGTTCTTCTCTGCTAACATAACATGTATTTTATTAAAATCTTTCTAAGTTCTTATTTAAAAATAACAATTATTCACTTACATTTATATTATTCGCTCGATGTTAACTAAAAATATTTCAAAGTTATTTTAATTAATGGTGATTTTATTGTTATTATTATCTATTCATTCATTGTTTGAATGTACATTGACAATCCATCACGAGAAAACACAACAACCCGCACTCCTTACAGATACGAAACTGACCTCTCTCTGTAAAATGTGTTGAAATAACTACTTTAGGCCTAAATTTAGGATAATCCTTTTTGTAGCCCGGGCGATTTAGGCCTAATACCAGGTCAAAATATATTTCAAACTGACCTTTTTCTGTAAAATGTGGTGCAATAACTACGTTAGGCTTAAATTTAGGCCTAAATTTAGGATAAGCCTTTTTGTATCCCATGCTGATTTAAGCCTAATACCAGGTCAAAAGGTAATTCCAGTATAGACAAGAATCGAGAATCAATGTTATTATTATTTTATAAATATATTTCAAACTGAAACATGCTGGATCGGTAAGATCCTTTAAGCAGGTAAGAAGGAAATGTTTTCCTTACTTGTGATTGGTCGGAGTAATTCCTTATCTTTATATGACCTCGTATGTGATTGGTCGAGATTATTTTATCGTCTTTTGAAAATTAACTTGGTTCTTTAAATGTATTTGAGCAGGTGTGTTTATTATCTTTTAGACCCCCAACTCATTTTTAAAATCATGTCCATTTTGCTGTTAAGCGGTGCACAAGTTATCTGATTGGTATTAAAAGAGTTTTATTTTGCTAAGTGTATAACATATTTGTAACAGATGGCATACATTGATGGACAATCATAAATTTAAAGAACAACAATAATTAATTCACTAATTCATAGTAAATCACGTGAAGCAAAACGCAAGAAGCGGCCCGCAAGCGCGAATCTCCGGTGCGGAAACCGACGCGTGAACCCGCCGGCGTAATTATACTAATACGCGTCGCGAATATATGGAGCGTTGGTAAATTTCAAGGTGGTAAGAGCATAAGATCCTAGAGGTTGATAACTTTGACACCGTACCATCATAATGTATAATATTAGTTTGTATACTGTATCAAGGTATATTTACGAACCTTATAACATGTGTTCAAGCGCATTAGTTTATTTAAAGTCCTGGTATATCAGTGTTTATTACAAACCAAGGGAGATATTCTCGTTGGTTGCCGAATGCATACAACATCTGATATAGAAGAGGTATGAACTTACATACTTCGATGTAATTTGAAGTAATAATAATGTTGAAGATACCAATACTGGAAATCCATAAAGAGAAATTACGGTTTGTTTACAATGAGGGGAAGTTTATTATGCATGTACAAGCATTATTATTTAATTAATTAATATAGTAATAATGTAATAATATTTTAGATTAAACAACTTTTTTTCATAACTTATACATAGAAAGATTAAAACCGTTAAGACATACCTTGAAAAGGGATGGGAATGGGATAACTTCTATACATTAAACTCTACGTCGTAATGTAGGTGTAACTTTAGCATATAAAAACTGTTTTAACATCCTTAAAGTAATAAGGAATCTTAAAAGCATACACAAAGAAGGAACATGGCTATCGTCAGCAGCCGAGTATTTTTCTAATTTTCCCTCAAGAATTATAACTTTAGAATAAATAAACAAACTTTTTCTAGAAAACAAAATCGTTCTTTTGCAAACACTAAATGTTTTTCAAAAAGAAAACATTACCAGTTGATAATGGTATTTTCTATAAATAAAATTTAAAAATGTTCAAGTAAGAAATAAAAATGACGGTTCATAATATAGGAACGGTATATTTGAAAATACAAAAATGATGTAATGAAAGTTTCTTGAAAAATAAAGAAAATATTTTAGCGACCGCGTAGTAATATTTCGCCGGCGGGTTCATAACGTCGTTCGCGCACCGGGTCGCGCTTGCGGCGCTCTTGCGTTTTGCTTCACGTGAATCTATTATAAATCTAGTGAATTAAATATTTATCTTTTCTAGTGAAATTAATAATTATTCCTCAATGTAATATTTATTATAAATATGATATACACTTAGTAAAAATAAAACACTTTTAATACAAAACAGATAACCTTGTGCACCGCCTAACAGCTAAAATGACTATGATTTAAAATGAGTTTGGGTTCTAAAAGAAAATAAAACACACCTGCTCAATACAAGTTTAAAGAAAAAAGTTAATTTTCAAAAGACGAAAAAATAATTCTCGACCAATCACAGACGAGGTCATATAGAGATTAAGGATTACTCCGACCAATCAAAAGTAAAAACATTTTCTTCTTACCTGCTTAAAGGATCTTACCAATCCAGCATGTTCAGTTTGGAATAATATTATAAAAATAATAATAATAAAAATGATTCTTGTCTAACTGGAATTACCTTTTGAACCAGGGTATTAGGCTTAAATCAGCATGGGATACAAAAAGCTTATCCTAAATTTAGCCTAAATTTAGGCCTAACGTAGTTATTGCACCAAATTTTACAGAAAAAGGTCAGTTTGTAAATAATTGTTGACCTGGAAATTAGGCTAAATCGCCCCGGCTACAAAAAGGATATCCCTAAATTAGGCCTAATAAGTAAGTTATTTCAACACATTTACAGAGAGAGGTCAGTTTCGTATCTGTGAAGGATGCGGGGTTGTGGTGTTTTTCTCGTGATGGATTGTCTCCAATGTACATAGTTAATAATAATAAATTAATAAAGAAAATCCGAATTCATTTAAAACTTTGAAATATTTGTATTATACAATTCGAGCGAATATATAAATGTAGTGAATAATGTTATTTTTAAATAAGAACTTAAAAAGATTTTAAAATAAAATACATGTAATGTTAGCAGAGAAGAACTTATTTTGTTATTTTTATTACTTATTACATGGCTGAACGATGATGTAAAGCAGTAAGTCAATAGAACAAAACGTGGCATAGCTTGGTGTAGAGGGGTGCTAGGGGCTGACCTTACTGATTTACTGATTTATTGCTTTAAGGTACGTAAAATATATGTTTTTAATAAAATTTCATAAAATTTTAGTAAAAGTTATTTTAAAACTTGATAGTTATAAAATTTATAAACAAAAAGTATTAACAGTTAATAATAAATTCTTTGTTCAAAGATAATGATTGATTTATTATAGAAGTTTTAAGAAACTTTGAAATAATTTTAGTTATAATTTGAATGAGTAATATAAATGTACGTGTTAATTAAAACATAAAATGTTTTAATAAATTATACGTTATATGTGTTAAGTGAGTGTGCGTGTGTGTGGGTTTGTGTGTGTGTGTGTGTGTGTGTAAGTAAATCTGCGTGTGTAAGTAAATCTGTGTGTGTGTGTGTGTATAAGTAAATCTGTGGGAGTGTAAGTAAATTGTGTGTGAGTGTAAGTAATTCTGTGTGAGTGTAAGTAAATCTGCGTGTGTAAGTAAATCTGTGTGTGAGTGTAAGTAAATCTGTGATGTGAGTGTGTGTGTGTGTGTGTGTAAGAAAAGAGAAAATGTAAGTGTCTATGGGGTAAATGTAATGTGTTCATAGTGAATGTTGGGTATAAGTGTCATAAGTGAATAGTGTGTATAAGTGGGTACGTGGTGTGTGTGTGTGTGTGTGTGTGTGTGTGTGTGTGTGTGTGTGTGTGTGTGTGTGTGTGTGTGTGTGTTCTAAATAATAACAAAAGGCATGAAGTAAATAACAATCTAAGTATAAGTAAATAAAAAATAAAAAAAAAATAATAAAAAATAAAAATAATAATAAAAATAATAAAAAATAATAATAAAATAAATAAAAAGTATTAAAACAAAAATAAAAACATAATGTTAATAAATATATGAGTTAAAGCAGTAAAACATGAGTTAAAAGCATAAAACATATGAGTTAAAGCAGTAAATACATGAAGTTAAGCAATAAAAAACATATGAGTTATAAAGCAGTAAAACACATGATTAAAGCAGTAAAACAATATGAATTAAACCAGTAAAACATGAGTTAAAGCAGTAAAAAACAATATAGTTAAAGCAGTAAAACATGAGTAAAGCAGTAAAGCAGTAAAACAAAAGCATACTAACCCCTTGTTGCTATGTAACACCTCTATTGAATTAATTCTGATTTACTGCTTTAAGGTATGTATTTTATAAATATGTGAGTTAAAGCAGTAATACATATGAGTTAAAGCAGTAAAAGCATGAGTTAAAGCAGTAAAGCAGTAAACAAAAGCATATCTACCACCTAGGTTGTTAGTAACACCGTCTATTGATTTACTGCTTACTGCTTTAAGGTATGTTAATGTTAATAAATATATGAGTTAAAGCAGTAAAACATATGAGTTAAAGCAGTAAAACATGAGTTAAAGCAGTAAAGCAGTAAAACAAAAGCATACTAACCCCTTGTTGCTATGTAACACCTCTATTGATTTACTGATTTACTGCTTTAAGGTATGTAATTTTAATAAATATGTGAGTTAAAGCAGTAAAACATATGAGTTAAAGCAGTAAAACATGAGTTAAAGCAGTAAAGCAGTAAAACAAAAGCATACTAATCCCTTAGGTGTTAGGTAACACCTCTATTGATTTACTGATTTACTGCTTTAAGGTATGTAATGTTAAAGTGTTTTTAATAAATTTCGTACAGTTGTAGTAAAATAAAATGTTTATATATCAGACACTCTGGTTTCTTACATACAATTTTTAAAAATTTATAAATTAAAAAGAATTAAGTAAAAAATATAAAAGAAAAAAAAATGTTAATAAATATATGTGTTAAATAATAATAATAGGTCTGTAATGAGTTACAGTTTTAGGTTCGCGAAAATGTTTTTAATAAAAATGTTTAAGTATGAAATAAAAATGAATGACTCATAGTATATATATATATTATAATTTTTCATTCGTGCGGGAATATTGCGCCTGCGGCCGCACGCGGCGGGCGGGTACGCGGTGATATGGCGCCTGCGGGCGCCCGCGGCGGCGGTTACGCGGAAATTTTGCGCCTGCGGGCGCACGCGGCGGGCGGGGACGCGGCGGGACGTACCTGCGGGTGCGGGGTCGTTGGCCTTCGCGAGGTGGGATCATGCTGCGGCTGGTGGGCAGCTTATGATCTAGGAGGTAGACAAAAGATGAGTCATTAAAGATGAGTGAATCATCCATATAGGTGGTATCAAAGATGACGTTCATTCAAGAAGATGAGGCAACAAAAATTGAGGCTTCGAGTGTGTGAATTGTCAATGGTAGTGTACCTGTGCGGTGAGTGTAAGTGTATATGGACTAGTGTAAGTGTCTATGGCGAGTGTAAGTGCATATGGCCTAGTGTAAGTGTCTATGGCGAGTGTAAGTGCTTATAAGTGTATAAAAATAGCATAACTCATAGTGGAAGCATTCTAGGATTGTAATATACGACAATCGATTCCTCATACCTTATTACCTAGGGGTAGATACCCATAATTAGGGGGCATTCTGCTCAGGGAGGCTAGAAAAGCTGAAAAAATGGCGACTCAGTTGCACTATGGTGCACTCACTTGCACTTATGTGGCAGCTCACTTGGCACTCATTGGCACTCATTGGCACTCCCCTTGGCACTCATCTGGCACTCATAGAAACTCATAGAACACTAATAGAACATCAATAGATACTCCTTACGGTGATTGGGAGCCATCAAAGTTTTGAACCAATCAATAAATTGGTATCAAAGCTGAACCAAACAATATAGGCACCATCAAGAGAACCCATCAAAGTTGAGTCATAAAATTGAAGCATCAAAGTTGAGCCAATCAACAAGAGGTGAGCATAAAGTTGAGGCCATCAAAGTTGGGGCATCAAAAGTTGAGGCATCAAAAGCTGAGGCATCAAAAATTGTACCGTAGAATACAAAAGGGTTGACCGAAAATTGGGTTCTCAAAATTGCACCCTGGAAGACCAAAGGTTTGGCCAAAAAATTAGGTCTGCCGAAAATAGAGATGGCCAAAAATTAGGGTGGGTCAAAATTGACGCCATGGAAACCAAAGGTTGGTATTGTGTTTTGAACGTGTGTTAAGTTGTAAATGTAAGTGTTCTTATGGGAAAATGTAAGTGTCATAGTGAATGTATTATAAGGTAAGTGGTGTGTGTGTAGTGTGGTGTGATGGTGTGTGTTTGTGTGTGTGTGTGGTGGTGTGTGCGTTGTGTGGGTGTTCAATTTAGAATAGATTCCTACATGCGTTCAAGTTATGGGAACGAAATATGTGACGGGTGGGCCATAGTGGGCAAAAAATTGGCGTGGGCCAAAATTGAACCATGGTAAATGGCAAGGTCAAGGCCGAAATACCATGGTCATACAAGGTTAAGACATCAAAAAAGGCAAGCCCCTAAAGGAAGGACAAAATATTACCGTGGGCCAAAATAGGTTATGGTATCCTGCAAGGTCAAGGCCGAAATATCAATGGTCAAACAAGGTAAAGACATCAAAAAAGGGCTAAGCCCCCTAAAAGGGCGGCCAAAAATTAGGTGGGTCAAATTGACCCATGGAAGAAACAAAGAATTGTCGTGTGTTTTTGTACGTGGTGTAGTAAGTGTAAAAGTGTAAGTGCGAAGTATCTATGGGTGAGTGTAAGTGTCATAGTGAATTTGTGTATAAGAGTGGTGGGTGGTGTGTGTGTGTGTGGTGTGTGGTTGTGTGTGTGTTGTTGTGTGTTGTGTGTGTGTGCGTGTAGGTGTTCAAAGTTAGGATAGATCCATACATCCGTTCAGTTAGGGAACGAAAAATGTGACGGGTGGGCCACGAAGTGGCAAAAAATTGGCGTGGGCGCAAAAATTGACCCATGGTTTATGGCAAGGTCAAGGCCGAAATATTATGGCCAAACAAGGTTAAGACATCAAAAAAGGGCTAAGCCCCTAAAGGAAGATCAAATAT
>JABUQX010018752.1:27500-30000 GCA_015478945.1 Trachelipus rathkii
CCAAATCTCCCAATTTTACTCGGGTTTTGCCATAAAAGCCCAGACATGGTGGGTTGGTGGGGAGCTCCTTGAGGAGGTATCCAGTAGAAGCTCGCCTAGTTTCTAGTAAATAACTACTGAACTATTGGTAACTAATTTACCAGCTTCCAAGAGCCTCAGATTATGATGACCACCAATGTCAAAGTTTAAAAAATATAAATTTAAATATATTACTTAATTACTTTACTTAAGATAGTCCTGTTATGTCATTACTATTAATAACTTGTAACAATAGAAATACCATTTACCTTTAAAAGTTTCACCAATTACAAAATGACATTCATTCAGCAATGGCAATTGGACAATGTCTGTTACCAAATTATAATGTTAATTTGTAAATTTTATGCCTATTTATTAATTTATTTGACAATAATACTGAATGACATTACTAAAAACAAATTCAATTATTGAACATTTTATTTTTTCCTCAAAAAAATAGAAATTAAAAAAAAAAAAAAACACTGGGCCGGTTTTTTTGGTCCAACCCCAGTTTTTTTCCAACCTTGAAATATATATATATATATATATAATATATATATATATATATATATATATATATATATATATATATATATATATATATAAATATATATATATATATATATATATATATAATATACACGGTAATATTATACACTGTGGTATAATATATTATATATAATATATATTATATATATATATATTATAATATATATATATAATATATTATATATAATATTATTATAATATATAATATATATAATAATATATAATATATATATATATATATATATAATATATAATATATATATATAATATATATATATATATATATATATAATATATATATATATATATATATATAATATACATAGTGCCAAAAATTCTATTAATATTGTTTTGTTATTTGTGAGCTGGTATGTGTAGAATCCATAAACAAAATGTACTTGCTATGTACACAGCCATATGACATAAGCTCACACACACACACACACACCTACTCCTACAGACACACACACACACATGCACAATATATATATATATATATATATATAATATATATATTAATATATATATATAATATAATATATATAATATTATAATATATATGATATATATTTATACTATATATATATAATATATTATGTGTGTGTGTGTGTATGATCAAAGCAGCGATTCCAACTCTGGATTAAGGAGTACTAAGTATTGGTGAATGTCACAAAAAAGATTGCGGCTCATTGATGCCTAAATATTGCCTACGGAAAATTCGGCAGCTGAATGGTAATTGTTTATAATCTGATTTCTACTTTAACAATATTACAACTGCCATTGGTGTAAGGACTTAGGGAGAGGGGAGGAGGGGAGGGAGAGGGGAGGAGGGGAAGGAGAGGGGAGGTTAGGGGAGGGGAGTATTTGTCTTCATATCCCTTTGTCACTTTTCTTATTTGGTAAGTTTCATAACTTTCGAGGGACAAAATTCTAAAACCAGCAAATTGAAATCTAAGAACAAAAATTCACCAACTAAAGACTATCAAGCTTACCCACTGGGCCCATCAAGGTATCCCACTGGGGCAATCAAGTTTACCCACTACTGCTATCAAACTTATTCACTGGGGTCATCAAACTAACTCATCGGGGCTATCAAGCTTATCCACTATTCCTATTAAGCTCACCCACTGGGTCCATCAAACTAAACCCACTGAGGCTATCAAGCTTACCCACTAGGGGTATCATGCCTACTCACTATTGCTATCAAAACTTGATTACTGAGGCTCTCAAGTTTGCCCACTTGAGCTATCGAGCTTATCCACTGTTGCTATCAAATGTACCCACTGGGCTCATCAAACTAACCCACTGTGGTTATCAGGCTTACCCACTAGGGGTGTCAAACTTACCAACTGGGGATATCAAGCTTACTCACTGAAGTTATTAAGCTTCCCCACTGGGGCTATCAGGTTTATCGACTAAGGCTTTCAAACTTACCACTTGGACCATCAAGCTAATCCACTGGTGCTAAAAAGCTTACCGATTGGAGCTATCAAACTTACCCAACTGGGCTATCAAGCTTACGCACAAAAGTTGTCAAGCTTACATACCGGGGCTATCAATTTTACATACTAGGGCTATCAAACTAACATACTGGGGCTGTTAAGCTTACTCCCTGAGGATATGAACCCCACTCACTGGGGCTATCAAAGTTACCCATTATGGCTGTAAACTTACCCTCCGTCGCTATGAAACATTTAGAACTAAGAAAGGGCATAAAACCTTTAAATAAGAAACAAAATTCCTAATGTTCAAGTAATCCTGAAAATCTTCTTTGCTACGCAATCGTGAACCTATAGCCTGTCATCACTCTCCACCCCATTTATACTATAATCTTTCATAAGATCCACAACACTCAGGTCATATCGACCAATTGTAGTCCTTTCAAATTTAATAGAGTTAAATGCGGAATTTTTATAAAGTGTGCAATTTAATA
>JABUQX010018752.1:32500-40000 GCA_015478945.1 Trachelipus rathkii
TGAGACCATCTACGCTCGGTGTGGAGTGCAGAGGTATTCTGAGTAGATCCAGTGCGACTCATGCGAGCTCGATGACTCCTTAACTCATTATACATAGCCATATGGAGTCACGCAAGTCCATGCACTAGGACTGATGCGCTGATGTATTGATCATTATACCAATAGACAACAGCGTTGGCTCCTACCTATGGCTAGTGTGACACAAATTGGACTGCGAGCGATGGCGCCTGTGTCTCCTCTTAGGTCTATTGGGGGCACACAACCCAATTCACAGTCCCATCCAAAAGTGTATACTGCGTTGCTAATGGGGTCCACAGGGCTGCGAACAGAGATTCGACCCATCGCAGAGGGCTAAGTACGTCTTCTCTCTGGAACTAGATCTCGAAGAAAGCGCGCATCTCTCTCAAGATTGGTAATGCTGATTCACGGTCGGTTTCGTGGGGTTTGCCTATACTAAAACCCATACATCAACCACACTTGTCCCATAGATCTCACAACAGTGATTTGATGCGCCAGGTATAGATTGTTGGTAATATGCTAGCAAAATGTTTGTGATCGCATCACCTCCATAATCCAGTGCAAAGTAAATTGTTTTACAATTTCACAGTTGACTGTAAAGAAAACTTTCGAAGGTTACAATTTGCTCATAGCCGTTGGGCTATATGTGAAACAGGGAAAGCGCGGGAGTGATCTCTACACTCTAAATTTCAATATGCACTCCAGGGGCTAATTATAGTAGAGACTTTACCACTTAACCTCTTAGCTCTCTGCATTGGTGGACTCTGTGGTCAATCGGTACCCGAGACAACACTGTCATCCGTAGTCGCTAGCAGGACTACTTTCCACGCCTAAACTAACAGCGACTTAACGCTCTCCCATAGACGATGCGAACGCGGTTCTCTTTTCTCAAATCTGTTTCTTTACACATGTTCTCTTCTCCTCGGTGCCTATGGACACAAATCTCCTAACATCTTCATACACTCTGCGTTCCTCTCTCCTCTTCCTCCTTCTTCTCCATCAGGGCCTCTTCATAATTAACTATTTTATTTACAAAATTTATTTGATGTTGAGTGATGACGAATGATGCCGACAAAATCAGCTATACAAAAAAAGAGCTCACTAAATCATCTTCGCAACAATCTAGAAATACAAATTTTCATTATATTAGACTTCATACTTGAAATCAATAGACACCTCTAACTGCCAACCGAAGCATATTTCTCGTCATTTTGGTTTCACAATATATATCAGACAAAAAACTCCATATGTAGAGAGAGAAAAGATATATACTCATTACGTGCATGAAGAGTGAATCGCCCACAGAAATTCCCAGCAAACCTGGCCTCAATGGGTTGAATCGCAGCACCGAGTTAAGTGCGACAGTGCGATGGTGAGTCAACTATTTTGGTACGGTCTGGTACAACAAATCCAGTACGCTTCCGGTTGCGTGTTACGGAGAGTTCGCCAGTGGATATAACAATATAGGACGTGCTGTGCGGTTGCGCGTGCGCACAAAACTAGGCGTTTCTTCTGCACGTGAGCGTCGTCGGTGCGCTTATCCTCTGTGCGAGTGCGGTGCGCTCCTATAAATGCCGGTGTCTCCGCCAACCGTAGTATCCTCGGCCCATATCCGAAGTTTAACAATACAAAATTGATGAGAAATTCGCAGCTAGCACAACCTGCTGCGAACAATAATAGAAAATATTAATTGCCCAAAAACTTGGAAACTATAATATAATATATAATATTATATATATATATATATATATAATATATATATATATAAATATATATATATATATATATATCTTACTATATATATAATATATATATATATATATAATATATGTGCCCTCTGTCGATTATCTGCTTCCATTAAGTTAAGTCAATTTTTTATAACATAAAACAAAACGTACAAGAGCGCTGCATAGTGACCGAAGCATGTTTTTTTGTTTTTGTTTTTTAAACATTAAACGTGAAATAAATATAAATATAAAAATGAGAATTCATATGAAAGTTAATTGTAAGCGCTCCAAGTGATGGTTCTGCTGAGTTACGTTAGTTTACATAGATTTAATTTTTTTTAAATATTTTTAAAGGTGTGGAGCTGGTTAATATTAGTTTAAATTTGCCTCTACACAGTTTTATTTGACTTGTGTGGATCCATGCATCGATATGTATATGGATGTGGAGGCAGATAACGGACATGATCGATATATATAATATATATATCATATATATATATATAAATATATATATATATATATATATATATGATATATAATATATATATATATATATATATATATAAATATAATATATATATATATATATATAATATTATAATATATAATATATAATAATATATATATATAATATATATTAATATATATATAGATATCATATATATATATAATATAATATATATATATATATATATATATATATATATTCTTAAAGAGAAAATAATGAAATAAATATTCATAGTTTTGCAAAATATATGTAATATTCAAATGAATATCGAATGGGAGGAAAAGGAGTTAAAAAATGGGGGGACGGGATAAAGTGATAAGGCAAAGATGGCTTAGTACTTTTACTTAAGTTATATATTCTATTATATATTAATTATATATTATAAATATTTTAGAGGGATAAATTTTAGGATAGAATGGAGCACTCATTGACTTCTTGGAGAAGATTCGAATACGGGCTGCCTTCTACCCTCTGTATGTAGATATGTCTATATATTAATATTTGTTAGTATTTGATCTTGTAGTCTAGCAAAAATATAGAAACCAGAGTGCTAGTATTGTATGTAGAGGAATTATTCTTAGTTTAACAAGTAATGTTTGACTGGGACATCTCTGGAGAGGGGTACAACTCGCAGGAAGGAGTGGCTGTCTTTCCTAAAAATTAAGTTTATATTTGTATATTAAGATGATTAAAGTTATTAGTTAGATGTGTTACATGGGTAGCGAGATTGAGTCGCCGCAACTGGCATTCATAAGTTTCCTATTCCTTACATTAGTTATTATTTATTGACTGCACACTTCTAGACGGCCACTCCGGTTTTAAGCTATATAAATTTTACTTGGGTTTGACTGGGAAGTGCTAAATAGGACCCATGCCGCTTCTTAGTATTGCCTACTCATATTATGGATTGTACTGGAAGTCGGTAGCAGGGCTAATGCTCTTTCTTAATTAGTATTCTATTTATTAATTATGGATAGGTGCTTGCCGGTAACTCTAGAACGGCCCATGTGGCTCACATCTATATTATCTCGAGGTGAGTGATATTATCTATATAATATCTGATTGATTAGCATGCCGGGTCTGAGTATATACTAGAGAAGGGCTCTCAAGGATGTATGATGTGTTGTATGTTATAAATTATTGCGATTAATATTTCAGAATTGATTCAGTGATTAGTGAGGACGTGGGGCAGTCGTTAGTGAGGAGGACCACGGTTGCTGTGTAGTATTTGGCTAGACTAAATGAATGAGCCATGGTGCAAATTTATTAATTTCATTTGTTGTCTGTGAGGATGTTTTATCGTTAGGTGTAACTGAGTTCGAGTGGTGTCAATGCGTTAGGACAGTCTCTCATGATTATTCTAGTGCATGGTTCGGTCATCGTGTTACCTGTAACTAGAGTTGTATAGTTAGTGAATATTATGTATGTATTCATATATTATATGGAGGATTTAGAACTAAAGTACAATTCAAGATATTCGATTTGACAATCTTTAGGAAGTGCAGTGTTACACTGTGATAGAAGAGGAAATTGACAAAATATAGGAGATGTATAACGCATATAAGAAGTGTTGTTATGATGGTGTTTTATATATCTTTAAGTATAAATGGAAAGTAATAAATGAAGAGTAATATTAATATTAGAAGAGAAGTTTTTAAAAGATAATTGTTGGTCACCTTTATTATGTATATGTATGTATATTATATCGGTTTATCTTAGTATATGATTATATACGTAGAGTGTACTGTGAGTAGAGATCACATACAGGTGTGTTTATATCGCTATAATATAAATATATGTTATTTAGACAAGTCAGTTTATAAGGAATTGCCTGATAAGTATAGAAGAGGAATGTAGACCCTTTACGCGTTTATTGCATGAGCGAGATAAAGAAATATAGGTTAAATACATAATTGGATTATAGAATGCTGGATTTGTGGATAGGTAGGTAATAGGTTGTGGTATTCAGCCTGGGTACCAAGGATGCAACGCACTTACATTTGGACGTGAAGTGCTCATCTAGGTGATGAGTCAGTACTATCATTACATTTCCCTGAGATGTAATAGCCGTGCACTTAGGGTTGATGAATGTTTATCTTATAGTATAACTGACGTAACTAGATTACGTGACTACAGATTATAGTATATCAAGTGGGCTGTAAGCTGGGTTTTCTTTCGACTGCATCTAATTATTACATTTGACTTTATTTTTACTACTCTATTCTTGTTTCCAGTGTTCATGCTATGCAGCACCTTACTCTCATGTACTATGTGAAATAGTAGAGAAGATGGGATTGATTTGATTATAAAATGTATTATATTATAATGTGCATCGAGGTTAACTCGATTTTAATATCCGATATAATAATTTTGTCCATATAGAAAATAAATTAGTTTACAAAATAGATAATGATATAAAATCAACTGCTAAATAAATATGATTACGTATATTAAGAAGAAAGTAACGATATTATTATGTTAATATAAAAATAAAAACTATATTTTTAAAAATTTCTCTTCTCTGCTAAAATCTTACTAGTATCTATATACCATCTCCCTACCTAAACGCTCTCTTATTTTAATATATATATAGTGAGTAAGTTATATTAATATATATATATATATATATATATATATAAAATTGTGTTACACAACACCACAGTTCTTCTTATTTTGTTCAAGTATGTTCCTCTCAATCCCATATTGTCTTTCAACTGTTAAAATAACGTATTTGTCACCTCATCTCCTGTCGACTCCTTATCTGATTCCTCCGCATTTTATTGCTTTTTTCTTTTCTAAAAGCAATCATGAGAACTGCAAGCAGGGACTTTAGGTGATAGTATTTAAACCCCTTTGGAATAACTGACCTCTTATCTTTCTCGTATTTGCAATTAACACAGAAAAAACAAAGTAGTTTTCATTACCTCAAAACTTCAATTACTTTATCTATCTACTTGACGAAATCTTTCACTCAACTATTTTTGTGTTTTCTTCTAAAACACATAACTCAATCTTTCCTCTATTCTTAATGTTCTTTTTGTTTAATTTTCCTAACTTTTATTTAAGGACTACATTGTTTATCTCATTAAACAATTTCCTAAGAGCTCTTGGATCTTAATGAGCCTACAGAACCATTGTATTGAAGATGCACCACAAATTGGGGTGATTCGACTCAATAATCTCTTCCTGAAAGGGAGGAGTCTAGAGTTCTTCCCCTTATCAACTCTGTCATTCATTCTCATTGATTTTCTCAAATCTCTCTAGAGAAGGAACTGTTGTGTCATTTTCGAATTCTATTTTAACGAACACTGATCTTCTAAAGTTTAAACCCTTCAGTAGCATACATCCACCTCCTCATCCTCTTCATCCCCCTCCTCCTCCTCCTCTCTTTGGAAGAGTTAATGTGAATTGTTTTTTCAAACAGTTTTGTCTTTTCTCTCTTCAACTCTCTAACCACAGACATAATTGCTATGCTCATTCATTGATAGACTGCGCTTTTCATTGATTTTCTCTCTTATCTCTCTATTCCACAAAACAGGTTTTCTCTTCGCTACCCTAATGGGTTTATCTTTAAAACATACTGACTGAATATTCATTAAAATTTGCTTAAAATGATCCCACATGATAAAACAGCTTTGGTCTTTAGACTCTTTATCCCAGTCAGTTGTACTAAGCATGTCTCGAAATTTGGTAAAATCGCCATTTCGGAAATCTAAGATCTTTTCCTTAGATTTCCGAAATGGCAATTTTACCAAATTTCGAGACATGCTTAGTACAACTGACTGGGATAAAGATTTTTAAAGCAAATTTTGTGGGCCTATTCGGCAGTATGTTTAAAGATTAACAAGTGGCCAGTCTGACTGGTGAATAGAGAAGATAAGAGAGAAAATGAAGTTAAGGGTTGTAGAAAAAATAAAATGTTCAAGGGTAGTAATAGGAGGATGATTTAGAAAATTATAGGAAAAATAGAAATGAACTTAACCAGTCAATAAGAAAAGCAAAGAGGGAGACAGAAATTAATTTAGCTAGGAATAGTAATAAGGACCTGAAGAAGTTTTTTAGCTTTTATAAATTTAAAAGTAAGAATAGGACAAGTGGTCCAATTAAAACTAATAAAAATTTAGTGAGTTCAGATAAGGAGTTGGTCAACATTTTCAATGCTTATTTTGCTTCAGTGTTTACTGAGGAAAAATTAGATAATAGTTTGGAGGCTAATAGTTCTTGTATGCATGTAACAAATAGACTTACAGAAATTGAATTTGAGGAAAAAAGATATTAAGCGTTTACTAGACAAGATTGATCCAAGTAAAGCTGCAGGCCCTGATGATATATATGGTAGAATTCTGAAGGAGGGTAGTACCAGCATTGCAAAGGCACTGTATTTGATTTTTAAGTGATCTATAACATTTGGTGAGGTACCAGATGACTGGAAAACAGCATATGTTGTGCCTATTTATAAGAAAGGTAGTAAGGAAGATTTGGGAAATTATAGGCCAGTTAGCTTAACATCTCTGGCTGTAAAGGTTCTGGAAAAGTTACTGAATGGTCATATAGAGAAATATTTAGAAGATAACAAGGTATTGTATAACTCCCAGCACGGTTTCAGAAAGGGTAGGTCATGTCAGACAAACCTTTTAGAATTTATGGAATACATTACTGACTGCATTGACTGTGGAGATCCATTTGATATTATATATAAAGACTTTAGCAAAGCTTTTAATAAGGTTCCCCACATAAGGCTGATGAAGAAGTTATTGCAATGTGGTATAGGTGGAGTAGTACATGGTTGGATTAAAGAGTGGTTGTGGAATAGAAAACAGTGTGTACAACTAAATGGCAATAAGTCATCATGGGAAATAGTGAAGAGCGGTGTCCCACAAGATTCAGTGCTGGGACCACTATTGTTCTTCATATATATAAATGATTTAGACCAGGGACTTAAATGCAAGGTTTCTAAGTTTGCAGATGACACCAAAGTGGCCACCTTAGTTAGGAATAGTGAAGGATGTATAAAGATTCAAAATGATGGGCAGATAAGTGGCAAATGAATTTTAATAGTAAAAAGTGTAAGGTTCTTCACCTAGGTTATTCAAATAAAATTTTAACTACGATATGAATTGAGATTGGCTCGAGTCTGTGGACCAAGAAAAAGATTTAGGTGTGATTATAAGCAGTAATTTGAAAGTAGCTAATCAGTATTTGGAAGCAAGGAATAAAGCTAATAAGATGCTGGGCATAATAAACCGC
>JABUQX010018752.1:47500-62051 GCA_015478945.1 Trachelipus rathkii
ATTGACTCAACCAGAGTCTAGAGAGACAAGGCTTGGTCAGACTCTTCTACGGCTTACTTTGAGCATTGCCTCGCATAGCCAGTAGCTCCGTTTTCAATGTTATTGATAAGGGAGATGGATTTTGTCGTGCATTGAGACACATAGTTAGTATAATATACGCTATTTTACATACTTATTGTAATTATTGATGTAATCTATCAATGGATTTGTGTTGGTTTTTATAAAATTAGTGTTAGTTTCTTATATATATTACGGGGAATTGGCAATTCGGTATTCGATTTTAAGTTTCAATTAAAAGTTAACTATTTTTTCGACTGTTGTAGGCCTATTGAAATACAAATGTTGTAAGAATATGTGCAAAACAGTTAGTGAATTCATTATATGGAACCATTACAATCTCTTCTTTGATTTGTCGCTGAATCTATTATATACTAGAAAATATAAACTAATATATAATTATAATTTATTATAAATAAATATACTATAGTATATTATAACTATATTATATAAATAATTATATATACTATATATAATTAAGATACTATATAAATATATCTTCTAACTATTTATTATACTATATTATATTATTATAAATATATTGGTATATTAACTATATTATTATTAATTATCTATCTCTCTTACTTAATATATACTACTTATATACTATATATTATATATACTACTATATATAATATACGCAGTAGTTATAATATTATAAGTATATAACTAGTAATCATATACTATAGCTAAATATAAGTATGTTACGTTATAACTATACACGTATCTCTATCACTATATATTATACTACGCACTTTATTATATATATAGTATATGTATATTATTATAATATACTTATATATATAATATATAATAGTATAATATATATAATATATATACTAAATATTATATATATACCAGGAATAATGTTATATATAGTATATAGTATATATTAATACTATACTTTATAATACATTACTTAGCAATTACTTAAGATATATAATATTATATAAATATAATATATAATATAAATTTTATTTATTACATACTATAATAGTTAGAATCATATATAGCTAATATACCTTATAAATATCTTAATAATATACCATATATATTATACATATAGTATATTATACTATATAATATATATATCATAAGTATAATTCATATAGATTAGATATAACAGTATATACTGATACTTATATTATATATACTGATAAATATATATATATATAATAAAAAGTATAGTATAATTTATATATTAAGTTACGGAGACAATTAATTAGCTTACAACATTATATAAAATGTACTGTATATGGAAACGAAAGTTATTAAATAAAAAATAAGCATATTAAAGGTTCGAAAATTGAATTAAATCGGAAGATTAAATTTTTTTGTCAATTTGAGACGGGCCTACTTTGAGCCGCTTATGGAAAATTAAGATACTATATATATATATAATATATTATTATATTTTATATTTTATATCATATATTTATATATATATATTTATATATATAGATATTCTATATAATAATATACATAATATATAATATAACTAATAACTATATATTCAGTGGGCGTACCGTTGGAGATTATTACGTTGAGTGGCAGCACTCTATGTATGATATCATAATTAATTCGATTATATACTTATTATATATTATATAATATATATATATAATATATAATATATATAATATTATATAATATATATATAATATTATATATATATATATATATATATATAATCTATTATATTATTAATTATATAATATATATATTATATATATATAGATAGTATATATATATATATATAATATTTATATATTATATAGTATATAATATATATAATATATATTATATATATATATAATATTATATATAAATATATTTATTATATATATATAATATAATATGATTATAAATAAATTATATATATATATATATTATATATAACTTATATATTATATATTATATATATCATATATATATAAGTATTAATAATATAATAAAATAATAACTATAATAAACATATAATAATTTAATAATAATAATAATGAATATAATAATAGATAATAATAATAATAAATTAATAATAATTAATAATCATATATTAATATTATTATATTATTTCATATTATTATTATATATAATTTTTGATTATTATATATATATTATATTATAATAATATAATAATAATAATAATTACATAATAATAATAATAAATAATAATAAGAGGAAATCTTTTTTAAATAAGAAACGTAGATCCTTTCAGTTTTTAAATTAAGGATTATCGTTGTGCCTTGATAAAAGCTTTGTAAGCTATTTTTCACATAAAAATAATACTCTACTTCCGATTATGCACATATTTTAATTATGTTGCATAGCTGTATAAGATTAAATATCATTAAGTTCAAATTTAATAAAAAATTATTTATAAATCAAATGCAAGATTTCAAGCTCAAAACTGCTGGTGGCAATGCTTTTGACTTACGTAAGAGAAATTAATCGACATGAATATAGTATCATATAATATAGATCATACTAATATAATATATACTGTATATAGCTATATAATATAGTTATATATATATATATATATTATTAATAAACTTCGATAAGTTATAAGCTCCTTTTTAACGGATATTTCTAACATACAAGCACATGGGATTAACTTGAGATGGAGTCAAACTGTCCGTCTACTCTTAAACCCCTATATGCATTTTACAAATTTTCTTATATATGTAAATGTGGATTTTAATTGTCTCAATTTCATCATTGTTGTGTTCAAATTGTCAAATTTGATCTTTGAGCTTTCAATAATTGTTTATTTGTGTGGTGTATAAAAAGGCTGTAGATCAAATAGTTAATTTTCAAGGGACAGTGGGTGTAGTTAAGTTTAGAATTAAGTGTCAGGACCGGTCTAGATTGAAAGGCTATCGCTGTTGAAATAATGTTTAATTTCTAATTATAAGTATAATCAAAGTTTAGGAAATCTAAGCTTTATTTCGTTTAACCTTTATCCTACTTATTTTTCCGTCTCAAAAGTCTACATTTCACGAGCTTTAAATATAGAAATATTTTCACTGACAAAGTAAAGAGCGTTAGAAATTTTGTTTACAAAGTTGGGCGTGGTTTTGGCATTTATTGCATATTTTATGAAAAAAAGTTAAGCGAGAGATGTCTTAGCAGTTATTATACAAAATATATACAATAAAACTACAATTCTACCGCAAACAATATAATAAAAAATTAACTTATAATAATATAATAATATAATATAATAATAATATAATAATAATAATAATATAATAATAAAGATAATATAATAATAATAATATAATATAATAATCGTTTAGTGTACGATTTAATTCAATATTAATATAATAATAATGAATAATAATAATAAATAAATATAGATAACATAATAATAGCAGACATAACAATAACAATAAACCTAATAGACAGATAACAATAACAATACCAGAATGACACAATACCTATAATACAATAATAATCATATAATTAATAATAATAATGAATTACATAATAATAATAATATTAAATATAATAATAATAATATAATTAATAATGATTATCTAATAATAATAAGTAATTATAAATTAATTATAGAAAAAACCGTACAAAGAAGAAGTGTTAACTATACTTTGATGCCCACAAGTTTTATATCTAACAGTAACAGTAACATTAACAATAACAATAACGAACTAACAATAACCATTATTTATACAGAAACTTAGTCAATATTTTGCATGATTTTTCCAAATTCCTAAAAATATTGGAGAGCTTCCTGATTTATAATACAAAGCAAAATCATATCAGGAAGGCACATTCTAACTATTTGAATGTTCTATATACTTGTATAAATACAGTTATAATCTAATAACTAACCTACAATACTAGATTTTGTTAATTCGATAATGCAATATTATATGCAAAAAAACCAGCTAATAAACCTATTAATCCACTCACTTATATGTTCAAGGAAGATTTAAGCTGAAACAATCTCCCTGTGGGAAATCAGATTCAAAAACTTACATAGCCTACTACTGAATGACATTTTCAAACGGTCAATATGGTTTGCCTCTTCAAAGTTTTCACATCGGCGGTTCACCTGCGTTCATCTTTCCATGGCTCTACATAAAGAATTAGTTGTTCTTAGTATTATCGAGAGAGGTAAATATTTTTAGACTTTTACGTCTGTGCCCCTTTTAAGAATCACTTTCTACCGAAAATCTATATCGTAGCTTCTTACAGCCTCTCCTCTTAGTTTTTGATTTCAGCTAGATCATTATCTCTGTTGCTTACGTTGCACTCTCCAGGCGCAATCTGTTTTTTCTTAAAATAATGGGCCAATCTTTTGCACAATTCTTTATTTTTCTTAAATTTTTTTATTTGGGGTTTCAAAACCCCCCCCCATTTAAAGGGCTTTAATTATTTATACAGTATTACTTGATAACCTACTGGTTCTTGTATACGACATCTGGCGATTTATATATTCCCGCTCTTATAGCTCGATTCTTGTTTCCAAAAGACTGAGTATTCTTTCAAATTAAAATGCATTATTAAATAGCACAAGTTCTATAAACCATAATACACACATCGTATTCGAAGTAAATTTTGCATCAGTCTTATGTGGGGCCACCTGCTATGGGAAAGGCTTGCTTTGAAGTCAAGAAGGTATAGTCATAACGTGGGTGTCGCTTGCGTTTAAGTCGTTGCAAGTTACGTAATGTGATTCCTATAAATTCTATAAAAGGGTTGTCTATCAATTATTTTTTTACCAGGTTTTACACACTCACGGGTGATCCCATATTCAAGGGAGGGGGATGTTCACGCCAAAAGTTTCATAACGCGTTGCTCAGATACGCAGATGAGCACGACGCTGGTTAAAGTTGAGGGATGTTAATTCCGCACAAAAGTAGCCGTTCAACACTCCACAAAGCAGGAAAACAGAAGATGGAAGAGGTTCCACAAACAGAGGTGGCAGGAAGAAGGAAGCACCGCAGGCGAACTAGCCTGGGATTACCAATGTCAACACAAAACTCATCATGCGCAGACACAGCACCTTTGTGCTACGAGGGCGCGTTAAAGGTGGTGGTTACGGAGTGAGTTAGTTCCTTGAACACTGCCGCTTTAACGGTCCATGGAAAGAGATAAAGAGAACCAACATTCGCGCCGCAAAGATAGATTGTCAAGTGAACTGGGAAAGTATAGAACAGTTGTTTATGTTATAAGATTATTGAGCTTTTGATCGACCCTATCCAAAGGCTGGGTGAAAAACCAGAGCCCCCCCCCCCGCCGGATATGAGATATGTAATTATACAGGCGATGGAGACCAGTATTGGCTGAGTAGCTGAAGAGAGGAAAAAAAGTCTCGCGTCTAAACAGAAATCCCAGTTTTTTTGAGGCCCCGCCCTAGCGACCGTTGTAATGTGAGGTTTCCATAATTTTTTTGTTTGATGATAAGGAGAAGAATGTTGTCAACAGGATTGTCACACAGGAGAGACGAGAGAAGGTGAAAGAGATAGGAAATATAGAAGGTGTTTTTGTTTTTTAGAGAGGAGATTTGTAGAAGTTGTGTTTTTAAAGAATTGAATTCACAGGTATTTAAAGGAGAAGGACAATTCTTCCAGTCTGCGAGAAAAGAATCGGCAAGATTAGACGAGAGCAATTCTAGAAGTTAAAAGAGGGAGCAGAATTGAAATGAGTGAATAATGAGGGTCGAGTCATTCCAGCCATATGGCATGTGAGATATTAGAAGTGCTGGTGAGATAAATTAATGAAATAGGCAATAAGGTAGGGAAAAAAGAATCGAACCTCTGAAGGATACACCAATTATTGACAGAAAAGAGAAGTTGCTCCAGTAACCACAACAACCGATATGAGCGATTGAATGAAAAGCTAGAGCTAAGCAAAACAGAAGGAGAAGGAGGAAACCAAAGGAGGGGAGCTTGCAGAGCAAGTGACGGCGCTTGCCTACCGGGTCAAATGCTTTAGGAGAATGTTAAGCCACCGCAAGTCTCCCCGTAGTTCCTAAGAGCGGAAACCATAAATCTGTTAGTTAGATAGGACAGTATATCGCCAGTAGACCTTGAACGAGAAAGCCTTACTGGCGATCGGAAGGAAGTGAATGAGATTCACAGTTTTTTTAATAATTGAAGTTGAGGAAGGTTTCAAGCTTTCATGTTATTCAATGGAGCTATAGGGCGGTAGTTGAGAAGGATCCAGAGGTAGCGACTTCTTTGTCGTATTAATTGTCAAGATAAGTGACATGTGCGTCGCTTCAACCACTGATGGAACAGTGCTGAGACTATTTAAGACATAGAGTATAGGACTTGAACGAGGCGGTTGTGGCAGCACGAAGCACAACTTCACCCTCAATTAACTCGTGGGACTGATTGCATCCAGGGTCACCCGACCTTCCTAACGTTCTAGTGTCTCAGAAGCGCCATGCACGCTGATCCCAAATGTAATAGAATCAGAAAGATGTAAGACGGGAGGCAATTCTAGAAGTAAAAGAGGGAGCAGAATTGAAATGAGTTGAAGTGACGCGTGCCATACCCGGTCAAATGCTTTGGATATGTCAAGCGGCCACACGCAAGTCTCCCGTCAGTTCCTAGAAGCGGAAAACATAAGTGCGGTATAAATGTGAGAGTACTATCGCAGTAGACCTTTGAACGCAGAAAGCCCATATGGCGATCCGGAAAGAAGAGAATGAGACTTCAGATGGTCTTAAAAGTGAGAGGGTTAGAGGAGGGTTTCACAAGAATCATTAGATACTGTGAGGTAAAGAAATTAATTTTCGATCCATTATACTTAATTAGGAAAAAAATCGCTTTCAAAGACGTTTGCTCAGTGTTTAAGACTTATTCCTAATCTGATTAAACTTAGGGTAAATTAAATAAGAGAATGGCGTAATGCCGCTACTCCAATTTAGAGAAAACACTATGGGACTATTTATCAAACTATCGTAAAACTCTTTCAAGCCATTCGCTTTTGGTTCGGGTGAAAACTTTAGAATTTCTCAATTGGCAATTTTCAAACGCGAGCACATATTTTAACCAAACTTAAAATCCACTTGCAAAAAGTAGTTTCATTCACCTATAACAAAATTATACTCCCCTGACTATTTCTAGATGCATTTATCTGTATGGTCCCGTCCTCTCTTCAAAATGAATTATTCAGCTATACTGCAAATTTCTGAGAAGGTAGCCTTCCTACCTAATTCTGGAATCCACATTTGTTTAATTAGCACCATTGTTTACAGATTAATCCAAGACAAAAAGGGTATTTGTAAGTTTGTCATTTTCCCAGACAGCAGGATCTAGAGAACTCTTCTTTCCAACACCACGATCTTCACATCAGAACTGAAAACAATTTCGACAACACTCCCAGATTTTTATTCTTAACCATAAACTAGGCTACTATATTTATTTTTATTTAAGCAGTGCCTTCTTGGCTATATCCGCATATATGAGAAAAATACAAATGTAACCAATGTTCAACAGTTTCATCAACTACTTTACTCCGCAAAAAAGTATATTACGACACTGGACCCCTCAAACCGGGTAACTGGTAATGATGCAGGTGATATAGTCCCAACTGGCCTCATAGAATCAGTAACTCCGTACTTTTTACCTGACAAACATTCTATAAAGTCACCTCACATTAATTGATTACCCTCCTTCACTTTTCCAAGGTTTCAAGTTGTTTAGGACGAGCAACCAGAGAGAGAAAAACAAAAGGAAATCGCGATATTGATAAGTGGTCGTCTTCTCACTGACAAAACCTTCAACAGGAAGTAATTCTGGCCTTACGCCTTCCAAGTGTCAAGTGTTCCTCCTTCCTTTTATAAGCCTTGTCATCGTCATATATGCAACTAGACCACCCGGCCTTCCTTCAACGATATTAAGTTAACAGATCATCGGCTGACATGTTCCAGTATTTTTTTCGCAACCATCCCCAACAAATTGAATTGTATCTTGACAGAATTATCTCATTTTGACATATCCTTATATTTGCCTCCTCTTGGCAACTATAACCACTACAATGAATTTAAATTTGCATTCAATAGGTGTACCAATAGCACTTCACTCCAACCAAGAACAATCTTATGTCAATTTTCCAACATAATTTGAATGTTTGTTCAATGCATCGGGATGAGTTCTTTATATTATCTCTTAAAGAAATCTATTCACCCACATTCCTATATATATAGGAAGAAATTTATCTCTTTATGGGTCAGGATTCATATCACCTTGTTTTTAACATTTTTTGATTCGTCATAGAAGAAAATACAGTTTCGAAGATCCAAATTTTTATTGATATATAGATATATATAATTATATTATAATATAAGATATATATACAGTAATTATACTATATAATAATATATATACTATATATATAGCTAGTATATATAACAGTATAATATATATATATATATATATATATATTTAAGCCTAAGAAAAGATTACCATAAAAAAATTACCTTTTAGTCTGACATAAGAATTGCCTTTTTAATAATAAAAATCACGAGATTTCGAGAATAAATAAAGTCAAATTTGATTATTAGTTTGTAAACACCTTACTTTTATATACTAAATAATTTATAGCTTATTTTTGATGAAATTAAAGTTATAAAAAATAATAATACGTTGCAAATGAATTGGAGGAAGTAAGCAAATTTAATTAATATATATGATACATTTTTGATCTATAAATTAAGGAATTTGTAGAAATTTTAAAATTGAAAATTTCCATAAGGCAAAAATCTTAACTTTTACAAATCTTAAAATTCTTAACCATCATTCAAACAATAAACCAAGTTCGAATTAATCTAAAAATAATATCAACTTCCTTCCAGCTTAATGGATAAACAAGGTAAACGCAAATGCCTAAAATGAGATTCGCAAAAGCATCACCTAATATAGTATAAAAATCACGAAGATAGTATAATTAATAATATATTATCAACTAATTTATATATATAATCAACTAATAATTAATACTAAATAATACTAAATAATATAATCTAATACATAATACTATAATAATAATACATAATAACTAATAATCTAAAATAATATCGTTAATTCAACTATTCCAGGCCTTGATTTATAAAAGATTTTTTGATATTTATTCCTCAACGTTCAAATCAATACATCTATCTTTTGTACCAATTAATCTTAAAATAATCTTTGACAAATAAATTACTACAGAAGAGGCAGAAGATCAGGAAGATCGAACTAATTTGCATAGATTTCACCGACGCGTTTCGATTTCTATACTTGAGACTTCTTCAGATGGTTACTTCTGTGCTAAGAATAGTCGTTCACCGCAATTTGACCGAAATACAGTAAATCACATCATAATGATATTTGAGTGTTGACTGATTTATAATACTCATTTAAATTTATGCTTAATAATGGTGCTCTAGCTCTGATGCATGTATGCTCCTCATGATAACGGCTTTTAAGTTTTCTTGTTGTATATAGCTTGCTGAGTGTATAGAATATGCCTAGGTTGATTGACATGTGTCGTGTTGAAATGGTTCAAGATTTTGCTGGGCTGTAGCATGTTCGCAGTATTGCGCCTGTCCGACCAATCTATCTCGTGTTGTAACCCTCGATCTAATAATTATTTGATGGTCGAGTGTCTTGCTCTCTGCCAGATGCTCTCTCGTACGACATAATGATGGTTGTCCGCGGGCTCATACCCTCCTCTTTGGCTAAAATGGAACATACAGTTGTTTGGACTATATGTATAGTCTGACGTTAATTTTTGAGGTCGATTCTATTAATAAAAAGACATTCTCAAAAATCTCAACAACAGTCACGAACAAATAGTCATGTCCAAACAAAAACTCGTCATCTTACTTAAGCACAAAAGTATGCTGGTTGGCGACCGACTAATCACTCACGTTGCCCGATAAAAGAAATGACAATCTTACCTGCCCTGAGTCAGACTAGTACTGTCGAACATATGTTGATTACACCGACGCACATAGATTGCCTTCGAAACTATGGGCATGTATTCACAACAGTTCGCTAAGCGAGTCCCAGCAAAAAATCTTTGAAAACATGCCTATCAACATGGCACAATGGTCAAATCCAACTATTGTATTATTTCTATGCACCTTCACCAAGTATATGATACGGATCGTATGAAGTTCCAGAAACTAAAACTGCGGAGGCTTAGCTGCTATCCAAAGACACCCAGACCAGAAACATTAACATAAAACTTTAACTGTATTTATTCAGTCCAGACTCTAATAAACATTCATTTTGAATTTCACTTATTGTATCATGCAATTTTAAAGACTCATTCGCCTCAACAGATAATACATCTACTGCGGAAGATGATCTCAAGCTTAGAGACGATAAAGCGTCTGGAAACTCCTATGTAATAAATATATCTTTCTACTATGCCCACACGATATTTTCTAATTAAGACCGATTATTAATTTTAAGGAAGATTAAATTAATGTCACCAAAAAAATAAATATTTAGAGTTGGGAAATACAACATGCAAAATCTTTTAATAAAAAAATAATATTATTATTCATATATATTATTTTAATTATTACAATTATTATAATATAAAATTTGAAATCGCTTATTATATAATTATGAACTCACACACAGCATGCAATTTTAACGATTATTATCTTCATATAATATTAATACCAGTTTTTCGACATTCTATGAGCTCAAATTAATAAAGAGAGGAAGTAAAATTGCCCTGGTCATCTGAATGGGCTACTATTTGCACTCTGGTGTCGGTCCATTTGTAGCTCCAAACAAATAAATTCATGCATGTTTTTTATAAGTTAATTGAACAATAAATTTGATATATTATACCAAGAACAATAAAAACTGTTTATTTACCTTAATATTAAGAATATCGCCACACTGTGTTAAATAGTTACGAATGCTATAATAATGATTCATCCAGTAAATATACATACATGAATTAAGTAAATTATTATCATTACCAATATAATTTATTTATTTTTGTTAATTATTATTAATTCTTATTACTTATTTATTATATAATTATTAATTATTACTTATTATTATTATTCTTAATGTGTATTCTAATTCATAAATACAATAATAATACTGTCCATTTTTCTATTGTTTTTTTATAAATTAATAAGAATATTAATAATATAATAATAATAATAATATTCATACACTACCCAATATCTTTACATCATCTCAATTAATATTAATTTAATATTAATAATTGACAATTAATATTAATATTATAATAATAAAGACTAATAATAATAATTACTGGAATAATAATAATAAATAAATATATAATACATAAAAAAATAATCATATAATAATAATTAATAATAAATTAATATTAAAGATATTAATTGAATAAATAGAATATATATAATAAATATCATTATAAATAATAGCATGTATGAGTCGAAAAAAAAAAAAAAAAAAAAAAAAAAAGAGAGGAAAACAAAAAAAAACAAAAAAAACGATCTGTACTATAAAAATAGAACTAAACATAACGAGAGGAACAGTTGTACATAATAATAACTAATAAAAATCTCTCTCTCTCTATACATATGTGCGTAGGGAGAGAGATTTTAATTCTCTTTCTTGTATACTCTGTGTGTGATAGAGGAGGGGTTATGCTTCCTAAGTAGCTCGCATAGGAGGATATAGCGGAGTTTTTGCAATCCTCAACTAAATATGTGCCGCTCTGTCTGGTAGATTCTCTCGTGTTCGACCTCTCTCCTCAATGTCAATAATTTTACCACGTACCAGTACTTGATAAGGATAAATCTCAGTGTGTGTGTGCAGCAGCAATAGATTAGAATTTAAATAGGAGTCAGCGCTGTAGCCCAGTATAATTTATTTGCTGGTCCCGTCTCATCGGTTCTCTTCGTTTTAAAATAAATTTCTACGAGCTCAACCAATTCTGTAAAAATTTCTATTCTGGGTGTGCTCTTATGTCTAATTCAACCTGAAGTTTATATATAGCTCTCTCTCACGTCAGTTGTTTTCATTTATCTATTGCCGCGTTATCTGACATTGTGACGCTTATGGGGCTCCGAATCCATTATGCAAATACCCTATCGTTAGACCGTTCAACAGAATTCGTCAATCGGGATGTTCGCATGAGCGTGTATATTAACAACGACCCGATGTGACTCTCGATCTGCTGGTCTTTCTATCCTCTAGGTGAAGAAGATATACTCTCTCGGATGAGAGCCGTGGATGAGGAAGAAATGAAATAAGTATGGCTCTCAGAGTACTCTGATACTGGGTGGTGATAGCAGAAGTAACTTTAGTTTAGGATCTGGAGAGACAGATGGAAGTTTTACTGTTTGTGGATTGTCAAAATCATAGCAGAAAGGCAAGGGAAAGTAAAACAACATCAACGGCAGAGAGGACATGTTGATTACAGAAAAGGAAAAAAATAGATGCGAGGATTACGCTGAATATCTCCTGTAGAACTCCAAACGTTGGAAAAGGGTGTGGTAAGAGGGGACGGGAGAAGAAATCAAGAAAAGGGAAGGAACCGAGTGAAAGATGACTTCGAGTAAATAGATTCACAACGGAAAGAGAATTAAATAAGGCTTTTGCTCTAAACATGGAAGGAGGGTAACATCAGGGTAAGATGGATATACCTAGTGAACTGATTAAGTGGAATGGACGAAGAGATGGTACAGCATGCATAATCTGGAGCTCTTCATAGCTCGATCAAGAGCAAAGAGATTGTTAGATGACTGCGGGAAATCCATTCTAGTGCACTCTTTAAAATGGAAGAGGGAATCGGAGTGAAATAGGTAAAAGTTACATAGAGAATAGTCTTTCCCGCAGTCTACTAATCCACATGTACAACGAAAGATGCGTATGAGATAATAATAAAAGGAGAGGATAGACCCAAAGTGAACCCAATTTTGGCAAGACGCGAAACAAAGACACGGCTTAGGCTAAAACCGAAGTGATCTACAGATTGTGTAGAATTTATTACCGCATCGCAGTCGACTTAGTAAGAAGGCTTGAGGTATTTAACGAAAGTCTGTAGAATTACTAGCTTTACATCGACTTGCAGAAAGAGAGACTTTGATATTTATGAGACTGTATGGAATGAAAAGATTTGGCGGTGACAGCGCTGTTATAGATGATCAAGCCATATTTACTCATGTCTCCTTGCAATGCAACAACACGAAAAATATACGTTCAGACGCAATATTGAACTTTAACATGACACGACGTTTGAGTTAGACAGGAGCTAGTGTGTATACTCTCAACGCTTCTATCTCTCTATAGCATACACATTGACATAGGTTATTGCAGATTTCGAGGGAAAATTGAGGCCGCAGCGGAATAAAAACAGACAATGCAGATAAGAACATGACCTACTGGCTGGCTAAAATTGCAGAGGTGAGCTACGTTACTTGCAGAGATCTCGGAAAACATAGGGAGGGAGAGCAATTAAATAAAGATGGGGGGCATGGTCTTCGATAAGGGCGCAGAGGTATTTGAAATAGGGACGGCAAGGACAATTCCTAGATGTCAGCTATTAGACGCCCCAAACGACAGTAGAAATTCAATAATTGGTCATTATTCTAGGCAAGATATGATGCAAGAGCCACAGAATATTCTAAGCCTACTAGAACGGGGCGTTAGGCTTACAAAGAGAGCACTGGGAAAAAGCCAGAAAAGCGATAAGAGTGTCAATGGTGGTTATAAAAGGGCCTTTGTATCCCAAACCTGTAAACAGGAACAACACTGGCCATCTGTGATTTCGCACGAAACGCGGTAAAAAATAAGTTTTATATTTAACACCTCTCCGCCGATGTTGACATAGTGAAGTGAACGAAGTTGGGGTGTTGACGACTAGATAGGACAAAGATTCAGCGCATAGTAAGAGAATGTGAATAAAAAATTCCCGCTAACGTCTTTGACACAAATGCACACACTTGCCTCTCATTCGCGTGAGGACATTGGAAAAACCGTAAGAAATTGAAGCGGGTAAAAAAGTTGCCCAAAGAGCGGTCTTGGAGCACTCAAGGGACTTACCTGACGGAGCAGGCCGAATCTATACCTAGGGTCGAACATGTTAAGAGACATCGGAAAGATGTTCACCACTTAGATAGGGAACCCCTCAGGAAGTTGACATTTAGCCGTGCCCGGAAAATTTGCTGGATCTAGAAGTATTCTGGATGAGCTCTCAGGAACATGCTGGTTGCCCCTGAGCAGAGAATTCTACTTTCTGGACGACGCTAAGCAATATAACATTATAATAATATAAAGATAGTGATACACACATATAATAACTAATAACAACCATATCATACTTACTTTTTTTTACTGCTTGGATATATAGCTATATATATACTTATCATAGTATATACACATAATATATTTCTATTATACCTATACCTATATTAATACTAGCTCTAATATATTAATACCTACATACCCACCTATATTATTAGTTTCCCGAGTATCCGCGGCCTAAAAGTCTCTTCTCTCTGGACCCAATC
>JABUQX010018753.1:7500-31864 GCA_015478945.1 Trachelipus rathkii
TATATACATATATATATATATATATATATATATATATATATATATATATATATATATATATATATATATATATATACATATACATATACATATATATATATATATATATATATATATATATATATATATATATATATATATATATATATATATATATATATATATATATATATATATGTACATATATATATATATATATATATATATATATATATATATATATATACAGAGGTGGCATCATTACTCAATAAAGGAATTCCGTTACCGTTACTTGGAAAAAGTAATTCCGTTATCGTTATTCCGTTTCTTTGAGATGAAAAATAAAAGTAAAGAAGGGTTCGTTACTCTGTTACTTTTAGATTTCGACTACGACCAAATACGGTATCTTAGGTAATTTATAGGTTTTTGTATATTAAATTTTCAACATATCATTATTATTAAAAAAAAAATACTAAAAATTATTATTAGATCAAAGATTAATAATAATACATAAATTAAAAACACATACATTTGTTTGTATATTCCTTTTTGGCATTCCTTTATGAGGTTTCATTTTCAAGTCACATTGGGGAAAAGATGGTATTAAAGTTTCTTTAAGTAACCTGACCAGGTCTATCTAGCGGGATCCAAGGTATGGTAGCTTTAAGTAGATTTTTTTTTGGTACACCGTACGATGGGGTTTTCTGGGTTTGCGTAAATTAGTCAAGTAAGAGCCCAATGTCTTATCGAAAATAGTCTGAGGAAACAGATTTATTGTAAAGAAAGTTCTTAAAAAGTTCATTTCTTTATGAAAGGATAGCCAATTGGAGTCACGGCCCTTATGTCACAGGACCACCCAATCTCCTTAAAAAAAATTTCGATACTCAAGTCATTTCGATCAGAAACGTACGGGAAAATCTTGAAGTCCCTCTTTATCAAAACTATCAGCCCATCTCCTAACAGTAATAATAATTCAATAAAGCTATTTATTCCATGACTGTTCGTGCAGCTTCAAACCCGTTATTAGTTTAATTTTTAATATTATTATTATTATTATTATTATTATTATTATTATTATTATTATTATTATTATTATTATTATTATTATTATTATTAAAATTTTTCAAGTTCTAGTCATTTAATTTTTCCATTATATAGTCCCGTTCATTTGATGTTAAATAAAAACCAACCAACCAGTATTCATTCTCAGCTTTGTGTTTTTAATGTTTTAGCAGATTTGTTCCATATGGAGGTGCAAAAACATTTGTTAATTTATCACGAATGTTTTATATATTTATTTGAATGTGTAATGTTTTTTAACACACTGATGATGGATAGACCTTTATCCGAAACGTCTGATTAAATAAATAAAAAATGTGGAAATTCTAGTTGCTTTTTACGCTTTTATCATATATATATATATATATATATATATATATATATATATATATATATATATATATATATATATATATATATATATATATATATATATATATATATATATATATATATATATATATATATATATATATTTATATATATATATATATATATATATATATATATATATATATATTTATATAACAACTAATCTCTAATTTTAACAATATATATATATATATATATACCTATATATATATATATATATATATATATAATGATTTATATATATATATATATATATATATATATATATATATATATATTTTAATGGATCGATCGCAGATAATTCTTGAGTCCAGGTTACTAATATTTATATATGAATAAGATGAATAAGAAAAATATAATAATAATAATAATAATAATAATAATAATAATAATAATAATAATAATAATAATAATAATAATAATAATAATAATAATAATAATAATAATAATAATAATAATAATAATATACTCTTTACTATAGGTACTACAACGGCAGGCGCTTGAGGGTGTTGACCTCTCGCATTCCGCCGCCATTGCATCACCCTCGTACCACGAGGGATGCCCTGCGCTCTCAAGAATTCTGTGTGAATGTTGGGAACCCCCAGGCTTGTTAGTTGTAGAGTCTGTCTCTTTCCAGCCCCCTCTTTTATGTGGAACTCACTGCCTTTAATTGTTTTTCCTGCTGTATTTAATTTCCCCTCTTTATCTCCTAAAATTCTCCGTCTACGGTCACTTTAGAGATTTTCGCGTAAGGCTTGGGATTGGGTGGGTTTTTCAGATTTTTTTTTTAATTTGGTTATTCTTCCCCTCCGTGAAAAGGACTCTGCTCGTGAGTGGTGGTTACGTGTATAAAAAAATGCACACAAACATACACCCGTTAATAATAATTAAATTACCTAAATGAGTTCTTAGTCATTTTTTAGCGATTTCGATAAAATAGTTATAGAAATGTTGTCTTCATTGGTAGCGTTGTTGCTGACGTGTTTGCTGACGTGTTTGCTGACACCGTTATCTCTGTTGCTTCCGCTTCTATAAACCACGTAGAAACAATGAAATTAAGAAAGGATCATTAGTTTATTTGCCTTCCTTAATTTACATTCAAGGAATTTTCGTTTTTAAAGTTTTTTTTTCTTTTCGCCTTGAAAACAAAAGAATAAAGCATGGAATAGGATTTTGCATGAAATTGCTATTATCTGCTTTTTTGGGGGGGAGGGGAAGTGGGGAGGTGGACGTGATTAATCGCACAATAATTTTAATACTTTCAACTTTCAAGCCAAAAAGTAGTAAAAGTCTAATTGAAGCTAATTTTAATAGTATGTAGAATTAAATAGAATATTAATAAATGATAATAGGGTAAGACCTTTACCTATATCATTCCACATTACTTATTCAAGTAAATCATCAATTCTAACACCATTTCCTGCATATATATATATATATAATATATGATATAATATATATAATTAAATATATATATATATATAATATATATATATTAAGTATATATATATAATATTATATTAAATATTATATATATATATTATATATATAATATATATATATATATTAATATATATATATATATATATATAGTATAATATAATTAATAATATATAATTATATATAATAGTATCTATTAATAATATATATATATCTATATTAGTATAAAGTTATTATTGAGAGGCCTTGAGTAAAGGACTCAGTGGCCGCGACACGAATAAAATATAAGGCCAGATATTTCGTCATTGGTTCTGAATATGAAACCAATTGAATATTAATAACAAACTCGTAAATAGTCATATTGGTTCTTACACAATAGTTGTCTAAAATATAAGTTTAACTATTATATTTGAAGATTTCCGTTTCTTATAGAATATCACTTCATTTAAATTTTGCATAAGAGTAATTATAAATGAATTAGATATGAAAGCCTATACTTCTAAATGATTTACAAATAAAAATGAATTTTATATTTTTATAGACTCAATCATGACATTGGTAGTTCGAGATCAACAACGCAGATAAAAATTAATCACAAAATCATAAGGGCATATGAGAGTGTAGAAGAAACATGATATTAAAATTTCCTCAAAAAAATGTTTAACGATAAGCATAAATATAATTATGTTCCAGTTTTATATTTCATTATCGCTATAGAAAACCCTTATAGCGTTTCAATATCTTACCATACCAACTTCATACTAACTCCGGTCACGTTACACTAAAACTCTTGGCATGCAATAGAGACCAATCAACTTTACTAGAGTCTATCCCTTAACTTCTTGTCTCTTTTAAGTACCGTTAATTGATAACTAAGTTTTATGAACGCAAATAACTATCTTGAAAATGTTACAAATCATTCAGAAGTAATAGAAAAGTGAAGTTTTGTACTTTATCCGAGTATAACAAAATATTTATAAGTTAATAACACATTAAAACTATACAAAACTGACAAGCATTTGTTTAAGTAATTGAAATGTAAGTTTATTCCATTCGAATGTTTTAATTATACAGAAAAATTAACAACAAAATTATTACTAAAATTCTTAGTCTTATGCCCACCTAAACTGTTAACACCCACTTATATCGTATACATTCATTCACACAATAACATATATCATAGTGCCCTTCTATCGCTAACAAATACCGTTATTTAGAAAACATTCAGCCACAAGTGGCCACTTTTTCTATAAGATCGACGAAGGAAAATATAAACGACTAAAGGAGAGCCATCTTGACCAGGTATTTATTTCAGGGAGATTAAAATATCATAAAGTTATCTTAAAATAATAAGAAAAAACATAAAACTAGCGGCTTTTATCATATAATAAAGACTTGTCTTTGAAGAATTTCATAAATATAAAAGTAAAAAAATACTTAAACATTACTGTGCTTTTTTCACATGAGAAATTTTGATCTAAAAACTGCTGTGGATAGCAAAGGTTCTGATCAATTCTCGTTTCTAAAGTTCAATCACCCCAACGGATCTAGAAATTTAGATACAATCCACAGTTAATATCACAAATATATACAATTATTATTCTGGCTACAATACTCGAGATTTTTTCGAATTGAGACTGAGTAATTTAGAAAAAGAGGCAGCAAAATATTTCAGTACATTCGAGCGAAATTAAAATTGAATATTATCTATGCTCTGTGATAAGGGAGACTGACCACATTTCCCTTAATTCCCATAATTCTTTATATATCTACATTTCCACCTCCCAATTGTGATGCCAGTCGCGACAATCTCTATACAAAGAAGCTTTTCCTGTTATTTTATTAAGTAGAATATTGCGAGCAAAACTTTATCTGTAATGCTCTATCCAAACTAGAGACACTATTTTGCTTAGCCTAAGCATGAATATAGAAAAAACAATATTCTAAAAGAAATAATAATAATAATTAAAATATAAATAAAGCAAGTGAGAAGAATCTTTATCGATAGTACAATAATAATATGTTAGGAGAAAAAATAAACACACTAATATATTAATATAATTAGATGAGAACAATAATAATAATCAATAATAATAATAATAAGGATCAAAAAATATAATTTTAATCAATATAGAGTTAATAATTAAGTAAAAAATAATTAACAAGTATAATGATTTTCTTTATCTTCTTTTTTTAGTATTATTTATCGAATATATGAAAAAATGTGAGATCTTCAAGCACACCAAGAATTGAGCGGCTAGTAACCTGATTGTTACTAAAGGCCTAATCGAGACTAAGGGAACACCTATAATCAGAAACGATAAAGAGTTAAGAACATAACGACTGAGAATGGTTAATCTTATTCACAAGTTTATCACTATTCACAAGATATGAGAAGTTTAAAAAAGTAACGATCAGCTACATAAACGAGATTCCCGGCACCGATAAGTATTTGTACGCTGTAAAGGCGATCTGAATAAATATAATGTTGACAGTCCGTTCCAAGAACTCTGCTTTCGAAAGGGAAAATACGCAAGATGGAACACTTCACGCATAATGCCCACCTTCTTATAAGAATTGCTAGTAAGCAAACCACAGTTGATGATAGGAAACAACTAGGAAGAGAACTACACATGGACTCCGCACAGATTCAGGAGCAAGGTATGGGAACCCCCCCGTGCGTACACAAATAGTATAAACAAGTACTTTCGATAAGTGAGCTTTACTTCTCGTAAGTGACCAAGGCACGGCGAAAAAAAAGAGCCAGAATCCTACCAACTCAAGATGCAGATTCTTCTGCTGCAACTAGACATGAAGACCTAGTCGCCTGAAGGCCACGAAAAAAAGGATATTTGACAATTGTACCAAGCTCTCCTTGATCGTCACAAAGCAACTCCTACAAAATCTGACCTCGGTTCATCAGAGACTAAAGCGCAAGCATCAAGAGAGAAGTTAACTCTCATTGCCACATAATAAATAGGGACGGAGTAAAAATAATAAAAAATATATTTGCCGTATAGAAAAATAGGAGAGAAGCGACACAAAATGTTGAAAATTTTATAATCGAAACAGACAAATAACAAGAGAAATGCTCTGAGTTTACACCATATCTCGCCTCACAAATCAACACAGAATCGGACTAAATAACAAGAACGTTTACTAAGAATCTTAAATATCTATAGTTGATACACTTATTTACTTTATCTACTCATTGATAAAAGACTTAATAAATACTAAATCTGCAAAGAAGGTTAATCTGAATTGAACACACTGATACAGCAATTATTCGATAACAAAAAATAACCTCTTATTTTCACATCAACACACATTCAACGTAAGCACGAAAAATTGGATCACACAACTGGAAGGTTTTTTTTTTTCATAAAATAGAATTTTTTTTTCACATGTAATTGCTCCAAAATAGTTATATTTTGTTTATTCAAATAACTCACAAACTCTGTATAGATAGAGCCCATGACAATATGTAATATGGTAAGATGAATAAAAGTGTAAAAAAAAAACAAAGTATTTAACTCACATAACACCATAAAGATCTTCGATTCCTTGAAATGGATAGGGAGAGACCCTAAAGAGAGTTAAACAAAAAAATAATAATGAAATAGTAATAATACAGAAAAATAAAGCGGAAACATCAAGAAAGTATTATTATGCGGAAAGAAATATTAATTTACCTAATATACTAAATATATAAGGAAAGTTATATATGATTCAACATAACTCCTCAATCAGAGACTTTCCTTGCGACAATATACAAAGCCCTGTATAGTTTTAAAAATAGTCCATAAACTTTGAAAAGCAGTAGGCCCCGGCGTATAAAATGAATATCGAAAGGTATAAGAAATATACTAAACAATTAATAGAATCTTAGTAGTTAACATATTCCACACATAATCAATTACGACACAAGCGACTATATATATATTAACGATTGTGATGCAGATGGCGTAAGCGAGAGATAAACTTACTATCTAGCAGGACTTAGTCTAGGTTGTTATAATAAACTAATCAGTAAGATATATTAGATAGGTACATAGGTACATATATAATAAATATATATATAATATAATATAATATATAATATATAAATTATATATATAATATTATATATAACGATATATATATATACATATATTATATATATATATATATAAATAATATATATAATATATACTATATATATCTATATATAATAATATAAATTAAATTATTATATTAATATACTATATAAAATATATAATAATAAAAATATTATATATATTAATATATATATATATAATTATATTTATATAATATATAATTAATTAATAATATAATTAATTATATATATAAAATATAATATATATTAAATATATATATATTAATATAATATAATATAATATATATATATATTATTATATATATAATTATATTAAATATAATATATTATCTATTAATATATATGAATATATACTATATAATTCTATAATATTAATATATAATATTATAAGATAATTTACATACTTACATTTAATAAAATAAATAAAAATACGTCGAAATATTTAAAGAAATAATAATAATAAGAAATAATAAATAAATCAATAAAACGATAGTAAAATATAATTATATTAAAATAATAAATAAAAAATATAAAGTAATAAGCATATTAAAAATGCCAAAAGTACTTGCAATTACCAAGCACTAGCAAAACTTAAATATTGAAGAAAAAACAAAGGCTCAGTATCTATAATATACAATTATTCATACTTAAGAGTCTTTAGAAACTGCATAAAGTACATAGTAAACTTCAATAAAAAGTAGATATTAAGGTACAAGTAAGTACTTATATTAACTTGAAATATACCCAAGCCTTGATATATTCTATTAATATATATATAATTATACTAATTAATATATTATATATATATTATTAAATATATATTAATATATATATAAAATATAGACTAATTAAAACTATTAATTAATATTAATTATATCATATTATTATATAATATATATATATAATATATAAAAATAAATTTATATAGATAATATATATATATATATATATATTATTATTATAATAGTATAATATATAATATATATACTATATATATAATATAATATTATATATTATATAAGTATAAATATAATATACTATATATACTAATTAACTATAATATTAATATAATATATATATATATAAAAAATAAAATATAATATTATTTAAATAAAATTATATTTAGTAAAATTAACTTATTCCCTATGAATTTCCATTAAAATCCACCAAACTATATCAATTCCCTATCTACATAAAAATAGATTAGCTAACAATATTCTTCATAAATAATATTAAAATAAGATGGTCTATCACCTCTTCTTGCTTTATAATACTTTAATAAATCTGCCAGGTTCGTTTGAGACATAATTTAAACTGTATTTCATATATATAACTATTTTAATCTATATAATTATTACATTTATGTTTCGGAAAATATAATTATATAATACAATCATTTGCTATTAAATTAATATTTAATTATGTAATAGGTTTGTACCACTGTCTTACCTTATTATGATCAATTATATACACCAACAAAAATACATAATTTCACTACTTATTAATCTTTAATATAAGGAATAACTATAAAACATGATCAATCTTATTCACCTTGAGAGTTTTGAATGAAAATCGTCTATCCTAAGCGGAATGAAGATTTTCTAAGAGGACATAATAACACTACTATACACTTCAATACATTTTTGCAGTATATGAATGAGCTGGAAAATTTAAAATCTCAACAATAAAGTTGTCCAATGTTGAGGAATAATCGAATAATCTCTAATTGCCATGTTTTCATATATATCAAAATCGATTTTATGCATTTAAACAAAACATCAACGGCACAACCCCCAATTGAAACGTTAAATTAAAAACACTAGATTCCTGGTTGATAAATATAATTCTGTGAAATTAACTTTGCTAAGCAGTATTGAATTGCAACGCCAATCTCGAGAACTTCTGAAGGAAACAAATCTAATGTAATCAGATGAGATTAAAAAAAAAAAAACTTTAAATTAGTAATTTAATTTCAAAATAAAATCTATATGGTTTCTTACCTTAAAGTATGTTTTTAATTAGAAAAAAAATAATAAAATAATTAAGACCATGATTGCCTTCAGCTAGAATCTAACATAAAATATAGCTGCAGTATAAGATTTTTAAGAATATAAAGTTAACATAAATGAAATCTAAAAATTGAAAATGATAGCATTTCGGGTAGCCAGAATACGTTTAAAGATATCTTCAAAGTAATAAGATTTTTATAGAAAATTTACCGTTTGATTTGGAGTATTGAACTTGTAAAATGCAAGTCTGATATAGTTATTCTCATTTATTATTAGAGTTCGCATTAATTCAGACTGCTATACGCGATAATCAATTTTTTGAGGTAAGTTTTCAAAGAATGGGTGAATGAGATATGCAACTGCTGGTTTGAGGAACATCATGTTCCAGTTTTCATTCAATGTTCAAAATATACATTTATTAATGTAGTGTATTAATGATGGCTAAATTTCCAACATAGGATTAATACCACACTAAAGCACATAATTATTAGTCAATAAACTTATTATCAACCTAAATATTAACGGGATGAACAAAAATATGTGTAATCCACATCAATTTTCAAATACTTTATCTATATACAACTTATGAGGTAACCGATAATCACATAGCCAATATGGTTCTTTACAATGCCTTGGTTGTTTCCCGAAATTATGATCACAAAAAACAATAAGGTGTATTGTGTTGATGTCCTCACTTGTAAAAGTGATATCAGGAGTAGAAAGACTCAGCGGAACGATGATACCAAGATTCGGATTGCAAATTGTTTTCCACTATGTCGGCGTTCCTGGACAGAAACCTCTATTCTGTCCATTCTGATCAACTAATAAATGGTTTGTCAATCTCATAAATGAAAAGTAAATTGTACTTATAGCAAAAGAATGTAGCGAGCGAAGTAATAGCAGTATTTAGAATATCAGATTATGATATTGTACTTTTGATAGTGAGGGGACACCTGATACATAATCGCCCTCAAGGATATCACAAATTTAAGATTAGTATTTCCAAAGCTTAGAAGAATCCGTTTTAGTTAGTTGAGCAGTAATGCGCTTCATATATAAAGAAATAAAATTAACATTTATAGGGATGAATAAAGGGCAGAATATTAATAATTAAGAAATAAATAAGGATAAAGAATAAGAAAGAATAGGAATAAATAAGAAATAGAAAAGCGGTTGAGAAGGTAGTTAATGAAGAGTCTATAGAAATCAAACAATTTAGTAAATAAGTTAATATGATTTTTCAATAATACTACCTAGAATATCAATTATGATCATTATATATACTAGTTTGAAAAAAAATTGAATAATAAGAAGATAATATTTAAATAAAGGGAGGTAGATATATCAGTAGACTAGTGAGTACAGAAAATAAAAAGATTAGAATTTAGGATAATATACAACCTGAGAAAATTAGTAGAATAACCCCCCCGTGGAGAGATGAGAATAGAATAGGAAATAGAGCTATACCAGTATATAGCGTTTTATACAGATAGAACCGACAGACCCATAGACCAAACAGATACCATATAATAGAATATATAATTCCTAAAAAAAATATATTGCCGTAGAATAATAGGATAATAAGATAAATTTAACAAAATAGCGGGATTAAAGTAACTATAATCCTAAATACAATATAAGATAGTAAAATGAAAGAAAGACTTCTTAATAAAATAAAACTTTATATTCAAATATATAATAAAAAACCAGTTATGTGATAAAATTTGTTAATATCTATATAATATAATAATTATATAATATATATAATTAATATAATATATTAAATATAATAAATAATATAAATATATACTATATATAATATATATATAATATAATATATATATATATATTATATACAATAATATATTATAATATATATTAATAAATATATATATATACTTAAATTATAATATAATATATAATAATATAATAATATATGATATATAATAGTAATATATTATAATAAGGTATTATATATATATTCATATATTTATATATATAATATATAATATAATATATAATATAATATAATATATACTATATATATTAATATATATATATACTACTATATATATATATATATATAATATAGAAATTATTATATATATAATATTAATATAATATATATATATAATATATATAATATATATATATTATATATATTATATAATATATATAATCGTTACTAATTTTATAAAATGCGTATATAGATTTGTAGTTATTGTGTGAGACTGCTAAATCATGAAAAAAGAGAGACTATTGAGAAAAATAGAAATAAGTGAGATTTGCAGGTGATTGTCGTAAAAAAGGAGGATTGGATTATGTAATATAATAATAAAGTAAAAAATAAATTATAATGTCAGTATAGGTATTTTTAATTGTTGTGACTTTATATATTTAGTAAGATTGTAGGACAGATTCTCAGTAGTGAATGTTAATGTAATTTATCAATATGGTGAGCAGCATGAATTACAATAGTCGTCTGAGTTTTAAATATTTCTAGGTACTTTAATTATCTGTATCTTGAAAATAATTGAAAACAGTGAGGAACGGAATGATGTCATGAAATTGTAGTAAGGAAATATTTGAATAGTGCAGTGCATGGTCATCGTTTCATTATTCTCTTCGGTCACATGCATTTAATATAAATATCGTTTAGATTTTGGGCATGTAAAATGACTATAAGTCATTATCAGTGATGCTAATGACCATTTTATATGGAAGGTTATAATGTTCGTTAACCATTTGTCATGTATAGTAATGACAAGACCCTAATTTGAGTCTGGAAAATAAAATGGTTCTTAAACTTAATAACAAAGAATTCAAAAAGTACAATTAAATTATTATATAGTAATAGCTAACTTGTAGTTAGCTAAATTATTATTTTTTAATGACATGTTTAGATCTGAAAATAATTGTAGTGATAGTAAACATATTTAATAGCCCGTTGTGCAAAAACTCCCCTCTTTCTTTGACAAAAAAACAATACCCCCGTCAGCTGTCCTTTAAAACCTGATAAAATACTGGTGGGTGTTCTGCCAACACAAAAAAATTAAGAAAACATAAGAAACATTTCAATGAACTATAAATGTTCTAAATTGAAAAACTAAATTATCAGACTTTCTTCTGAAAATCAATTACAGAGACAACTGTGTCCCTCAAATATTTAAATTGGATTTTGAATCAAAGAAAATGGGAAATCAAAAATCAATTTTAAATAGTTCGTCCTCGAACTTTTGCATGTAGATATATATATAGTATTATTATATATATATATTAATATATAATATATATATATATGATAGTATAAATATTATATTAATTATATATATATAAACATATAATATATATAAAATTATATATTATATATAAATAAGATATATAATATAAAATATATATATAAATAAATATTATTATTATATATATTATATAAATATTATATACATTATATATTATATGATTATATATATAATATATAAATATATATATATATATAATATTAGATATTATATTATATATATATAATATTATATATATATATATATTTACATATATATATATAATAGTATTATATATATATAATATGATATATAATAATATATTATATATATATATATATATACTATATAATATATATAAATATATATATTAATAATATATATATATACATATAATATAAATAATAATATAATATTATATATATTATATATTAACTATAAAAATTAGATATATATACTAATATATATTATATATATATTATATATTATAATATAAAATATATAATATTATATAATAAATATTATATTATATATTAAATATATATAATATTTATAGATATATAATATATAATATAATATAATATATATATATATATATATATATATATATATAATAAATAATATATATATATAATATATATATATTAATATATATATTATAATACTATAAATTATATATATAATAATATATATATATAAATACTATATTTATGATTTGCCCGATCATATCTGTATCGGTATCGGTGGTATCGGTCGATTTTGAGTATCGGTATCGGTAATCGGAATGCAATTTGAAGGAGTAGTATGTAATCGGTCATGGTAATCGGTAAATATTCCGAATCCTTAACCGTATACCACAAGTTTGCGTCTTAAATTATTTCGATATTATATATATATATATACTATATATATATATATAATATATATTATTATAATATATATATAATTCTATATTAATATATATAATATATAATATAATATTTATATATATATATATATAGTATTTATATAATATATAAATCTAATCACGTCCATGTCCGCATTGCCGCAATGTGTGAGTTTGAAGTTTTGAACTTACACACTTATCACGAAAGCAAATTTGATAAAGTAGGTTCAGCCTTGCTACAACAAAAAATTTATAAAATTATTCTCTCTGCTTGATAGTTAATGGCTTAATAAACTTTCTTAGAACTTAAGTTTCAATTCTTCTCTTTCTAATCTTGCTTTTAATATATATATTATAATATATATATATATATATATATATATATATATAATATATATATATATTATATATATATATATATATATAACTATATATATATAACATTATATAATATATATAATATATTATATATATAATTATATATATATCAGCAATTTGTCTGATAATTCGTATCTATCGACCTACTGTATTTAATAAGGTTGTTTTGTTTTGCATTCTGTCTACGACCGTAACTAAATGCTCCAATTTGCGTTCGTTTTTGTTAACTTAGCTTAAAACAGGTATATTTGAACCTATAGTACAAAGTTAAAATTTTTATGTGATGGATGAGTTTTTTCTTCGTTTAAAGGTTTGTCTACACGTGGATCCACATTAAGAACATACAAAAGCAAATTTTTTTTGGAAACGATAACAACCGATATGCTAATTTCAAAACGTCGCCATTAAGGCAGTTAAAAAGCTTGAACTGGTCTTCATGGACATTTTAATTATTTCTGTTAAGGGAATCGACGGGCTCCATCACAGCATCTAATTCCAATTGCTTCAAAAACAAAAGTAAACCTGAAATCATGTTCGTTTTTGCACGAAATCAGGCAATTAGTACAGGCAATCAGAGTGCCAAAGAAACCTATTGATCTAAGTTAGGTTTAAGTGTTTATATATAAAGATTCAAATTTTTAGTTCTTCATCTGAGAAGCATTTTGAAAAATGGAGAATTTTGAAGATTATAGGTATTGAGTGTCAATAGCGCTCGCCAGGCTAACTCTAGTTGATAGATGAGAGATAGTTTCGAACAAATGTCCATGTTTGAAAGCTCGCATCTTTAGTTATTGGAAAGTTGGACCTACATAGTCTAGTTACAGTCTATACATATTTTATTTTAAAATATGTACGCTCAAGTTCAATTTGAGAGGCTTCTTTAATCTTAATTAAGAAACTGCCAATTGAGTGTTGTTAATAAAAGATATGAAACTTGCATTGTGGAAAGTTTTGTTTAAAATGTTTTAATCTGAAAGGAAACATTGGAAAGGGAGTAGTATTCCACCAGTTTGGTATCGACCACCTCTTGATAGAAGAATAGAGTTATGGTCGAAACTTGGAATATAAGCTAAATATGGGATGGACGAATCCGTGTAAAATTCAAGTCTGTAGGATTATACTAGAGGTGGTCACCACCTATTTCTCCACCCGAGGGACGCCGGGGGATATGCGTTACGCCTGTGCCGATTCGCGTGGGTTTAGCCTACTAACGTTGGGCTACGCCATCCTGAGTCAAACACCGAAGTGTTTGACCGGAAGACACAGACTGAGCGGCGCGTGCCATACACAAACACATATTATTATATAGATTGCCTATCGAAGAAGTTTCGGAAGAAACACTTTGATGTTTAATACCCCTTCACGTATCCTTCTCACCTTCAGCATCCTCGGGGGTCACGTCTTGCTTGCGTCATTCACCTTTGTACGGTCTTTACGTTGGTCTTGCAGCAGCAGCAGCTCGATTCCTACCCTCGTCCGTTCCGCCGATTCTGGGTCCGGTTCTGGCTCCGGTCCTTCGCTGTATCGTCATCAGCAAGGACGTCCGCGGTCCGGTAATTATATGATTAGTTTTGTATATTCACCCGCGGTTTCTCTTCGGGCAATCGTTCTGGGATCGGGATAATTATACCCGGTTAGGTTATGGGCATGTTAAAATTTGGAAGGTTTAGGGAGTAACCTCGTCTTAGACCATTAACTCCCATGGGGCCCGAAGGCCCAACCCCCTTTAAAAAATCGAAGTGTTGCAGAATGGTAAATTGTGGAGGGAATAATGGAGTTTTCTAGAAAACTTGATAGAATGTGGGAGTTGGCTCAGCACCGGTCTGGAAAGCACTGCGGTGCCGGTTATAAACATCTATAACAACAAGGTGTGTCTTTAACGGTTATTGATTAGATTTCGAATAGATTTATTAAGGTCCGTTAGGTGTCTAGGACTCATAGGGGGGTCCAACCGAAAAAAGAGGCACAGGATGAAAAAAAAAGGAGGGAAGAAAAAAAAAAAGAAAGAGAAAGAAGAAGAGGAGAAGAAAAAGAAGAAGAAGAGTAGGAGTTGACAGCTCCTGTGCTTGGTCCGGTGCGTGCTATATAAATATTTTGAGTAAATGGCAATATTGTGTCTTATATATTTATTGGGCTGTAATTTCGAAAATAATGTTCAGAACCATTAACAAGAATAAACAATAAATAAATAAATAAATAAATAATAACTTTCCGTTGCTCATTTATAACTAAAATAAATTACGTTTTTACATACCTAAATCATCAATAAATCAAACCACCAACCAACACCCCAACCCTCCTATCATCTTGATCATGAATCTATGATAAGGGTCAATTTACTAAAATTGGGGTAACGGTTTACATACCTAGAAGCAGCTAAATCACTAACAAACCACCATCCAACACACAGCCACTGCCCGACCAGTGTGATCTATTGATCTATGACAAATACAGAGAGAGATTTGATGACATTTTGATCATACAAACATAAATTCAAAATACAAATAACGAAACAAATATATGTTAACGGTACAAAGTTTTCACATTAATAAAGCTAACTATACATATCTAAGACTAGAAAATAAGCCAAGCAACATAAATTAAGAAAAACGTTAACATAAAAGTTCCAACTAATAACTTATAAAGGGGGCAACTAACATGTATGCAAAACGTACCTAATCTTACCTTTTAAGCATAACTCTAGAGTATCGCCGCTTTTTTTGGTACACAGTACATTTACTAAAATTTCACAACATGTTAATTATATACGACAGCGAAAGGTATGCTTAGTAACAAATCCACATTAAAAAGTGGCTGTGGTTGTACTCGAATTACATCTCTTCCCAACTGAAAGACAATGCAGCAATACAAGACTAGCCACATTTAAGCAGAAAAGCTGGGGGGTTAACATAACTAAAGTCCATACTTAACACCAAAAGCAACAAATGTATGAAACTACTATTCTTACTTCTTTCAAGCATATCTCTAACATTTTTTCAACTGCAACACACAGTAACGATTTAACAAATCTCACAACATTGGGTTAATATTCAATACAGACACGAAAGATCAATAACAATTTCCACATCAATAAGCTAACATAGCGTAACAGCACTAAGAAAATAATGCACAAAGGGAACAAACTATCAAGCTTACACACAAATAAACTCGTTTAACATCACAAGTTCCACCACACTCCAACCATTAAGGGGCAACTACATCGTATCAAAGTACCTAATATTACTTTTAAGCAATAACCTACAATCGGTTATCTAAACACTGACACGTAACATACTAAAATTCTCACAACACTGGTTAATTACCTGATCAATCGAAATTATATCTAAATAAGAATTCTCACAAATAAAGCTAACAAGCATCATATTTACAGGAAATAATGTACACAAACCTAACACATCTTACGTCCTATAAACTGTAAATAAAAGTTCTCACTAATATCAGTAAGAACTAATTACATCAAAACTAACCTGTTCATCACTTTTCCCAAGCACTTCAGCATATAACGTATCTTACAACTAGCACGAAAAACTGGTTAAATTAACAAAGATCCATTCTTAACACTGTAAAGGTAACTGACTTCGGGGGCCATACACCCAAGTGTCTGAGCTAATGCCTCTTCGAGGTAAAGCCCGTTCACCCCTTTCGGGTATCCCCACTTCGGCAGATTCAACACCCTTTCAAGACGCCATCCTGGTTTCTCCGGAATAATTGTTTGTTTAATCCTGTTAATGAAAACTGTATCGTATTAATAAGTTAGTTAAATATAACTATGAAAATGTGAAAATAACACTGATTTGCTAAGAAATGATGACGATAATCCTAGTGTACTGAAAAAGGTTTTTGTATTGGTAATCACTAAGTTTGTTGAATAATGTAGGTTGCCCTAGGACTTTGCTAATGTCTATCGTTATTCACAGTTCAACTGTTGATACTCAAAACGATGAACTTGAGGACAGTGTCAATTCATAGGTCAAGATGGTGGCATCTTTGGATACTGGGTCACTGTTAAGGATTTGTAGATTAATACGGCTTACCGTCATTGTCGAAAGGTGGAACAATATCGATATTTAATCTGTACTAGTACCTTGACAAGTAGGATTTTTTCAGGATTTAGCTATTATTCATACGCTAGTATGTAGGTTTGATTGTACATTATATTCTATCGCGGGGTTATGATTGTAGCTTTATGGGGATGCCTAAACTTGGTTTGGTTAATGCATATATTCGAGTAGTATATAAGAACATAATTGTTAATGTTGTCCAAAATGATAAAAATATACTTGCACAATAAGCTCTATAATAACAGGCGGTGGGACGGTAGGGACTGGCAGGATGGTTTTTGATTACTATTACTGATTTACTGCTTTAAATCAGTATATATTAACGTTTACTGAGATTTACTCAATAAACTTATTTTATGTATTTAGATAAAATTGTATTTTTTTATGTTTGTTTTAAACTGTTATGTTTTGGATTATTCCTGGGATTATGATTTTAGAGACGTAAGATTGATTTGTAAATGTTACGACGTAATTGAAAATTTGTAGTCAGCATTATATTCTTTGCAGTATGATGATTAGACAGTTATGCTAAATTTGTTAAATATTACATTGTTAATTGTAAAATTAAATGGGGATATCACAGAATGCTGAAAAAGTGTGAAAGTAACGTTTACGAATTATTACTTTACTGGTGTAAGCGAAAGTTTTAATGTAGTGGGTTATTCTGCATAGTGTTTGGGTTTTCATGATACTTAATTCTTATTAGGTTATGTAGTTGCTTTTAATGTAAAACTTTGTTACGTTGTCATACTTTCTACTGGGCTCTTATATAATAAACAAGTATATCAATTCTTGGCTAAACTATACGGGGTATCAATGTAAAGAATTAACGTTAATATGTTGAGTATTTTGGGTAAAAGTAATAATAGGTTTAACGGTGTATGCAATTCATACTTTCAGAGGTTTAAAGTAGAAATTTGTTAATGTTATACAGTTTATCGGTCTAATGTGTAGATTTCGGTCGTTGTAATATTTTCTTAGTCTGGCATGTTAGCTTATTATGGAAAACAAGTACGTTAGAATAGTCATGGTTATACAAAAAACTAATCTTTACTATGTTATTGGTTGTTGTTGTTTGTTTGTTGTTTGTTGAACGAAAATATATAACCTTTTGAACTGGAATGGTCATTCGTATTGATCTTTTACTTTTTCTGATGGTGAATAGAAAGAATCTCATACATTTAAGGGATTTTATACACATTTTCTCAAGTAGGGTATTTTCGCTGTGTTGAAAACGAATACATTCCCTCTCTCTACGCTGCGTTGATCTTCATAAAGTTTCGGGGTTATCCATAAGATAGTTCAATTTATATTTAATAGTAAAACCGGAATCGACTGTCATTGCTTGATTCTGCAAGTAAATATACATAAGTTCGCACACTTTTAATTAATATAGTTAAAGGAAATCATTTTTCATGTTTAGATTTGGTATTTTCTGAAAAGGAGCCGAGTCTAAAAAGAGATAATCTAAAAACTTACTTATTCGTATGTACTCGTTATATTAGATTGTTAGTATGCTTAACACTTTTCTTAGATATGTTCGGGGGTCAAATCAGATAACTTAATATGCTAGGGTGATGCTGGAAAAAGATAACAGGTACGTTTTGTATGTAATATTTAGTACTTTACTGATATTAATGATGAACTGGTTAAGTTAACAGTTATTAGGGGTTAAGACTGTTTAGGTTGTCTTGACAATTTCCTATTCATATATCATGTGCTTTATTTAATGTGAATACATTTATAGAGGTATAGTTCGTTGATCATATAATGTAACCAATGTGGTAGAAATTTAGTTACATTTACTGGGGTCAGGAGATAAACGTAATATCTTACGTTGCTGTAAAAAGTAGATTTATTTACTTTTGCATACATGTTAGTTCTCTTTATTCTGGGTTTGAGTGTGGAACCTTGTCTCGATTACAGTTTATTTGTTGTCAAGCTGTGATATTTGTCTTGTGCATTATTTTCTTAGGTTCATGGTGACGGACTATTACTTTTGATGAAACTTTGTACGTTCGCATACTTGCTGTCTATGATAATAACTCAATTTGTGCAAATTTTAGTAAATGTTTACTGTAGTGTAAATATAAGTAAATGTAAGGGTATGCCTTGAAAAAGTAGGGAATACGTTGTTCATACATGTTTAGTTGCTACTGGGGGTTGAATAGGAATTTTGGGTAAGTAACAGTTTTTCCTGCTAAGATGTCAGTTTTGTCTTGGTGGCATTATTCTTTTAGTTAGTGAATGCTATTTACTTTATTAATGTGAAACTTTGTTACTTTAGCGCCCCTCTAACCTTCGGCTGTCTTAATATTAACCAATGTTGTAGAATTTTAGTTAAATGTTCTGGGTGTTTGTAGTAGTTAAATGTAGAGTTAGCTTGAAAAAGTAAGAATAAGGACTTGCATCCCATTGTAGTTTCTTTACTGTGTTAATGTGGAACTTTTAAGTTTACTTGGTTATTCTGCTTATAATGTGTTATTTTGTCTTTGGGCTTATTTCTTAGTTTAGATAAACATGTTACTTATTATTGTAAAAACTTGGGTTAGTAGCATACTTCGCTGTCTTATATAATTATCAATGTTGTGATAAATTTTTTTGCTAATGTTTGTATAGATTCTATTATTCTTTGAAAGAGTATGCTGAAAAAGATAGATTCTAGTACGTTTGCATACCATGTTATTGCTTACTGTGTAAGTTAATTTGGTTAATGTTAAAGTTTATGCTGCGAAGAATTTACTGTTGTCTTGGGCATATTTCTTAGGTTAGGATGTCTATGTTATATTAATGTGAAACTTTTACGTAGACAATATTGATATCTGTGTATAAGAACTAAATTATTTCTTTTATCCAAAATATACTCAAAATGTGAATTGAATTCTAATCAATAATACAATAGATCCACTGGTCATAGGTGGCCTTGATGGTGGTTGATGTGGTTTGATTTAGTGATTTACTGGTTTAGGGTGTAAAACATGACATTTTAGTAAAAAATTTGACCTTAATCAATAGATCAATAGATCACCAATGATCAGGAGGGAGGGTTGGATAGTGGTTTGATTGTGATTTACTGCTTAGGGTAGTAAAAACGTAAATTTTTTTTACTTTATAAAAAGTGAAGAAATTTTTATATTTATTATTTATTATTTTTATTTCGATGTCGGAACATTATTTTCGAAATTTTACAGACCAATAACATATATAATGACACAATACATCATTAACCAATATTAAATAACCGCACCGGCACGGAGCAGCACGGGCAGCTGTAATCCTATCTCCTCCTCATCTTCTTCCACCCTCCATTCTTCTCCTCCTCATTCATCTCATCCTTCTCTTCATCTCTTTTTTTTTTGGGGGGGCATAGTTTTTATAGCCAAGCCTATTGACTTATAACATCATATCTCGAAATCTAGACCTCAATAACTATAAACACAAATAGGTTTATACGAAGTTATAACTCGCAACCGGGGGCAGTGCTCCACATGGTGTGGAGCCAACTCCACAGATTCACATATCTAGTCTTTCTTGAAATTCTGAATCCTCTCACCAAATTCAGCCAATTATGAACATTTCGGTTTGACACTTCGATTTTTAAGGGGGGGTGGGGCCCCCTTCCGGGGACCCAGTGGGACATAACCTCGTCTACGACGAGGTACATCCACAATCTAACACCCTTCCAAAATTTAACAAATACGATAACCTAACGCTTGAGATATTACGGACTCAAACGGGATCGACAAAAGAACCCGCGCTTAAATAAGTACCAAAAATAATAATAAATTAACCGGACTCACGGGCGGGTGGGTTCTGGTGATGCGATTCCAGAGCGATAGCGAACCAGAACGAGCCGGGAACGTGGCAGAACCGGGGACGCGGCTAGGAAGGAGCGCTGCTGCTGGGCAGAACAACGCAAAGACACTAAACAAAGGAATGACGGGCAATGCAAGAGCTACTGATAGAGGAGATGCTGAAGGACGAAGATACGTAGAGAGGGTATTAGAAACAACTCTAAGAAGTTTCCTTCGAAACACTCTTCGATTAATAAATAATGATAAAATAAATGTTTTGTGTATAATTGACAGACAGCTTATATATGGTCAAACAGACTTGTTGTTGCCTCAGTATGGTCGGTAGCCCAAACGCTTAGCTAAACTCAACCCCACTCAGTCACGCCAAGGTAGAAGCATATCGGCGCCTCTCAGTGTGACACCCTCTAAACATCCTACAGACTGAAATTTACACGTCGCCTTATCCCTATATAGTTATTCCATATTCTCAGACCTTAATTCTTTTCTTCATAGCGAAAACGGTGGTCCGATAACCAACCGGGGAATATAGAAAGGGTCAATTCAGGAAGCAGCCTAAACGGCAGTTTAGGAACATCATTATGCCCCCCCCGTCCCCCTTATACGTTTGATGGGGCGATAATGTATCGGGAAAAACGAGTAAACAGTTATCAAATGTAGAGGATAAGGCTAAAGCAGAAATTAGGGAGAAGGGGATTTCTCATGGATGGAAAGCTTCAATCAAACAAATAACAAAGATGGGTTAGGACCTAGACTCTATTTTATGATTTCAGAGATAGATAGAAATTATGCCAAGTAATTATTTGGAATGCATAAATAATTACAAGCCACAATACTTACTTGCAATTTTAGTTATATCTCTAATCGAATTGTAGAATAGCGAAGCGTCGAATAGATAAATTTTCGATCTCCTGCTTTTAATTAACCGTTCGGTTTGTCATTTTCTACTCATAGAAATGCTCAGCCCAGATTTTCAGCAAGAATCCAGTTAAACGACGGGCGATTCTGGCTATGTTACTTTTTTAACAATTGAAAAGCCTATTGTGATAGGAAGACTGTTTGGGGAATAACAAAATAAAGAAACTAATGTGGTTTAATATTCAGATAAATCCAATCTATGTGAATGGGTTTATCTTTTGAAGAAACTTAAGATTAAGTTGATTATATTTGAATAAATTCATCAATTCAGACTGGGCTAACACGTGGTACAGGCCCGGCCATCTTGGTTCTTTTACATTTGCCAAGACGTGCTTAAATTCGGTCTACATGGGAATAGTAAACATAGAATGAGGAATTCTATCTGGAATCTAATTCTTCAATTTTCGGTATGAACAAAACGAACTCACCGGATCATTGTACTTTTCGTAAGCCCAGATATAAAAACGAGAACGTTCATAATATAATATATAAGTATATAATATATATATATATATAAAATTTATATATAAAATATATATAATATAATATAATATTATATATATATATAATATATATATATATATAGTAGTATATATCAGATATCAAGAGCGACTCTATTCGGTTAGCACGAATACCATATAGAACGATCGAATACTTTCAAATATCAAATGAACGAAAAGTCCCTTTATTTTGGGAAAATGGTCAAATGAATGCAAATATTTACATAATAAGTATAAAAGTTTTATAAATTGAACAAAGATGTAATCTCTACGGCTATTGAGATAGTAATTTTCAATCATTGAAAAAGGTGACTGTTCAACGCCAATAGATAGCGGAATTATGGAGAGATTACCATAAGAATGCTGTTAAATTGGTTGCTTGGAATCTCAACAGGTACTTTTTGATGGGTGGCATCCATTAAGTATAAAAAGAAGAACCTTTATTTTTTTAACGATCTTATTATATATAATAATATATATGATATTAATAAATAAATAGTATATATAAAATATATATAATAATAATATAATACTATATATATAAAAAATTATATTATTATATATTTATCATAAATATATCTATAATCAGCGCGAAGAGACCGAGTAGTAAAAGTTACGGTGAGTCGCATTGAAATATAATTTAACACTATATATTTTAAATAAACGTGATGAATGTAATGAGCGAGCACGGCTGCACGTCCGGAGCAGTAAGATTTGAGCAGTAATGTTTCGTACCAGTGCTGGGTAAATAATAATATAATTATATATATAATATTATAATATTATATATATATTAATATAATATATAATAGTATACTTAGATTACTAGATAATTATATATATATATATATAATTATATACTATTATATAGATGCCACGAATGTCATTTTCGCACCGCAGATCGGATCAGGATGCGAATGTTTGTTTAACATCCGCGGATGGATTTGATATATGATATATCATATATAATAATACTATCTATATAATATTATATAATATTATATATATATATATATAATATAAATATATATATAATGGCTAAATTTTCGAGTTTTAGCACAATCTATTAATAATATGATGTTACCAGTCGGACGGGGACCTAACTAAATGCACCCTAAAAGCCCTTTCCCATCCTCCAACCTATAAAAAATTTACAGAAGATAGAATACTTTTGCACTAGTATTGAATTAAATCATACAAGTGTTTGCTTGAAAGGAAACTCAATTTTAAGCGCTTTCTGCTGAATCTTATCTTCGTTTCATATATATTAGCCCAGCAATGGGGGGCAAATAACTCCTCACTTTGAACCAGTTTGCGCGTCGATGGGAGTCGAGTCGAGTCCGGATCGGCGGGATCGGTGGAGTCGGTATTTCTGAGAGGTGGATCGAGTGGAGTCGGAGCGTAATTTGAAGAGGTGAGTGAGCAGTCGAGTCGGGAGTCGTATTTTTCAAAGAGTTCGGAGCGGGAGCGGAGTCAAGAGTCGTTAACTTTGCAAGATGGAGATTATCGAAAATTTATAACTGACAAATTATAA
>JABUQX010018754.1:0-15000 GCA_015478945.1 Trachelipus rathkii
GCAACGTAAAAAAAAAGTCGCTCGAGTTACCAATGCTATGCCTCGGACACAGCGGAATCGAATGGTTGACCGGAACAAGCGTGATAAAGGGACTAACGGTAAATAAGGATACACGAGACCCGAATTGCCACTGATAATTCAAGTTACTTTGGCGAAGGAGGAAGGAGGCCGTGGATTTTGCTGAGAAAGAATGAATCTGGATGCTGTTGGGGGTTTGTTGAGGTGAGGTACCTAGAGAGAAGGTGGAACAAGAGATTTACATATCGATCTAATGTTTATGTAATTCTCAACAGAGGGAACAGAGGAAGAGCAAGGCACGGAGTAGCCGATCACATGAAGCGGAATCTATACGAAATCGTATACTGCGAAATTTGTTAAAAATCAAATAGAAATACCATCTGCGATAACTGCTTGAAGATGGAAGGAGAAGCATTGAGCTTTAATCCCTAAGTGTACAGCGCTTCGCGAACCCTAGGAAGCGCCCAGTTGATGTGCAATCAAAATGGAACTTTCCAGAAGTTCTCCATACCCAGAAGCGGGCCCATATGACGCGCTGAGAGGAGAAAAGAAAATTATAATGGCGGATATGAACGCTCATATTGGAATCCGTATAGAAGGAGAGGAGATGGTACTCCACCGACGGATCTCCACTGGAATAGGGGTAGAGTAAACCGTTGATATGGGAGTACCTTGATTGACTTTGCGATGAGAAAAACATGGCGTTTATCGAATACATTCTTTCAAATCATGAACGAAACGCAAGAAATGCGCACGCATCTGTGTATAGGTGGAGTCGCGGAGATGATACAGAGATACCATCCCGGAGATAATTCATTGATGCACCAATGATGCCCTAGCCTCGCCGATAAGAGGATGTTCTTGAAGACTGTGATAAAGCTTCCACCACGATTTCACGCTAGATGTCCAGAACCCATCAGAATGGGTATTGCTCCGCGCCCGGGTTATTACTTGATTGCGTAAAAACAGTAAGAGAAAAGAAGGAAGATAACAAAAGAAGGATACCTGTTTTGAAAACAGCTTGAGCGGTGGGATTGGTGTCGGTTAGGCTCGTCAATGAAAAACTCCACCGGTCAATGAATCGAAGGGCAGACAGAACAAGAACGGGGATGAGAGTTCGGAAGACATTTTGAATAACAATGAGTAGACAGTCGAAATTCCGCAGACGAATCTACACTAGGAAAGCAAAAAACGTCGCTGGGTTGCTGTCAGGTTAAAAATGCAAGACAAGCTATGAGGTGGAATTTGAGGACATCGCTTTGAACGCAGTGAAGCCTCAAAACAAAGAATCATAGGAATGAGATGACCGCACGAGAACGGAAGAATCAGGATAAAATATGTAAACCGCAGGAATACATGTCGAGGATGTAACAAGACGAAGTAACGACATACTTGGAGAAAGGAATTATGGAAGCAGAACTGAAAGAGAAATCGAAGGGCACGGGAAATCTTTTATATGGAATGGCCAAGAGCATTTAGAGGAAATAAAGAACCGGAAATGCATACTGCTTCTGAATAAGGAGGGAGACCTTTCTAGAGGAATGAGGAGGTTTTTAAACGAAAGATCGGGCGAGTATTCGAGGAATTATTCGAATCGCTTAGAGGAAGGGGAAGAGGAAATGGATGAAATACCTCATTGACGAGTAATCAAGAACGATTGAGGACAATTAAGAAATTGATAGAAATCAGAGGAAGTGACAGAAGTCAAGTTAAGATTTATTAAAAAATGGGAAAGTGGCTGGATACGACTGGACTGAAATAATGATCCTATTCAAAAACAGGAGGGGAATAACTACTAGCGTTGACAATGATTGTTAAAACCAACGCTCATGGAAAAAAAGAAAAATACAACAGAATTGAGAGGGAAAGCAAAGTAATTGCTGGCTCCGATACATAAGCACAGTGTGTAGTATACTGAGTCATTAATCTTTGGCTATCTGCTATGGAAAGTACTTCTCCGTTGGTGTGGCAGCGCAAGTATAAATAATACTGACGGGAATCTTAAGAAAAAAGATTGAGGATACGATGGTCGAGACAAATGAATTGGAAAATGGCAGCACGGTTTCTAGAACCAGAAACAAGTCTTACCTACTCGGACCTCTAATATTCTTACATGAATGATGCCTGACTGAGAAAAATAACAGTGGGAATGAGAGGCGTATGCTCTTGCATCTCATAGACTCTGGAAAAGGCATTCGAGATCAGGAATAAATAGGGAGAGACTGTGGAGTAAGTGTTAGAGGTCCGATGACTAATGCTTTCCATTACCAGATCCAAGTCTGATAGCAGCCACTTAAGAGTAGTGCTATGAAAATCCAATAAATTAGGTAGCCGGAAAGGTAAGACGAAGAAGTGGTCGAAGTGAAAAAGGGGGTTAGAACAGGGACAGTTGATTCTTCGTCTACCAATTGCTAATTCGCACTATTACCTGGCAGCTGCCTTAAAAAGGATATGAAATAGGAAAATAGGGAGCACATATTTGGTTTATGTTTTGCTGGATATCGATGCGGCAGGTGATAACATCAGGCAGCTACCAAGACCTGCAAGAATGCTTTGGCTAGCTGCTATGAGAAACCGAAGTCCATGCACTGCAAACAACAGATATAATATCGGAAAGATTCTACGAAGTATTTGTGGATGGCCGCATTTGCCGAATCCATAGAAAGAATATATCGTTTGAGCGCTTTTAAAGCTTTTATGTATTTTGGCGCGTGGTAATTTCTGACGATCAAGAAGACAAGACTTTGATGAGTTGAAAGGATAGAATTGGAGAATTTTCACAGAATGTTGGGAATAGTTATAAAACCCGATTGCTAAAGGAGAAAGGAATCCAACAAGAGGGTAACTTCTTAATATTATTAAACAAAATTTTGAGACGCATATTGTATTATTAGGTCTGACTGCTGGGCAAGTGAATTAGATGCAAAAAGCAGAATATAGAAGCTGCAGAAATTGTTCAGGGTGCTTATACTCATAGAGGAGTATTCGTCTGAGAGACAGTAATGAGAGAGCGAGCTGGGTGAGGAGAGAACTGGCGAGTAGGAACCTCGTTTTGAATGCGTGGAGAGAAACCAGTTAAGCAATCTGTGTTTGGACATGTGAAAAGAATGAGAGAAGGGGCGAGATTGAGAGAGATGAATGGATTTTGGAGACTCAGATAGGTACGGATGACCAGAAGGAAGACCTGAGAAGAGCATGGATTGGATCGGTGGCAGAGGCTTAGCTATCTACGAGGCAAATCGTAGACCCGGGACAGTAGGACGGAGCGAAAGAACATTTGAAGATCAGAAATCTCGGAGAAGATTCCTGGCAGGAGAGCCCCTGACAGGAACCTTCAGCCACGGATGGATGGTACAAAATTATTATATATATATATATAGATAATATTACTATACTTTATACTATCTATATACTATATTATTAGTATTATACCATATAATCCTTACCGTATATATACTCTTATATATATAATACATATATATATATCATTATACTACTTTACTAGCTGGTATACCCTACCTACTAATACTGATTCACTATAACTATATATACTCCTATTATATCCTACCTTTACAAAGCGAACACGTTCACCCCGTCGACGTGGAAGCACATATATACACCCATGCTACCTAGAACACTCATCAACAGCGACGTAACACCTACACACCCCAGCCATAAGACACTTACAGCTTACACTCACACTACAGCTACACTACACACTTAACGCTTACACATCACATCTCACACCCGATGACACACACCTCAACACCACACCATAGACACTTTAACACACACTTACAGCTACCCACATAGACACTACACTTACTACTCACACTATATTACCACTATACACTTACCATAGTTACACTTAACTTACACTACAACATCCAACGATCAAACTACACTCACGCTTACATCCAACATCACAGTACACACACACACAGACTATCATCACATTTCCTCACACTACACACCCAGCCTATATGACACTTTAGCAACACTTAACTCACCAGAACACATCGTCTTTTCACTAACACAAACTCTCACCAAATCACGCATAGACCAGCTTACACTCACTATAGGTCACCTTCCTTACCGGCCTTTCAACTGCACACAACACACCTCCCTCGCCCCCACTACACACATCACACACACACACAGCACACACACACCCTCGATATTTTGATGCTCAGCTTTGATAGCCTCAACTTTGATTGTATCCTCAATCTTGACTCTGCCTCAGCTTTGATGCTTCAACCTATTGATGTTTCTCAACTTCTGAATTGCCTCAACTCACTGATGCCGTCAACTTTGATGCCCTCAACTTTAATGACTTAGCTTTGATGGCTCAGCCTCCCTGGGCTTTTGAATTGGCCTCAACTTTGATGCGCTCAACTTTGTATGCTCAATTTTGTCTGCTTCAGCTTTGACTGTTCAACACTTTTCGTTGTCACGCTTTGATGGTCTATCTTTGATGACTTTCATTCTTTGATGACGTCATCTTTGATTCCACCTATATTGATGGCTCATCCTTGATGACGTCATCTTTGTCATTCATCTTTGAATGGTTATCTTTGATGTATTCAGTTTACTTGATTGTTCCAAACTTTGTTGGTTTTCCCAACCCCTGAGCCTAGAATAGCCTAATATATTGGTGTCTACCCCTAGGTTTTATAAGGGTAAATGAGGATTCGATTGTGTATCATTAATTGTTTGCTATGCATGTCGTCCTAGTATATCGATTTTAGCTTTTTCTAAGACCTACAACTGTAAACGATAGAATTAGTCCCCTAATTGACTTGAGCTACGCCCTATTGTTATTAAAGTATTGAGAGAGTCGATTGGTGTAATTATTATACGAGTTGCTAGCGCATCTTCCCTACTATATATGAGTTACGCATCTTCTACGCTTTTCTACCTACCCTATCATCAATCAGAACAACGCTAATGATTGAATTGTTTTCCCTAATTCATAAGCGGACCACCAGGAGCCCAGCATTGTATTTTCCCTCGCAAGCACTGGCACCCACGCACCCGCAAGGTGCGACCCCGCCGCGTTGGCCCACAGCTCCTGCGGCGTTGCGCGTTCGCAGCCGCAATAATTCCACGCGGCGACGAAAACAACTATATTCTACATAAGTCATTCATCATTATTATTTCATATCATACAACTTCATTTTTATAAAAACACAGTTTTTGCGTTCCTAAAACTGTACATCATTACAGTAAAGCAGTCAAAACAGTAAATCATAACGCTGTTGCCTACAACAAGGATTTAGTAGGCTTTTGTTTTACTGCTTTAACTCATTATACTTTACTGCTTTAACTACTACTATTTATTAATATTAATTTCTGTTCTTTTATTTTTTTTTATTTTTTGTTTTAATCCCTTTTATTTATTATTATTGTTCAGTATTATTTTTTTATTATTATCTCTTTATTATTATTTTTTATTATTATTTTAGTTTTATTATATATTTTTATTATATTATTTTTATTATTTTATTTTTCATTATTTGTTTTTTAATTTCTTTTATATTTATATTTAGCTATTAATTCTTTTTATTATTATCCTCAATTTATTACTCTTAGTGTTATTTACTTCATGCTATTGTTATTATATTAACACAACACACACACACATACACAAAACACACACACACAACCACACATCACACCCCGGGCCTTCATTATCACATTTTTTTTCGACACACACACAAATGCACGTCTCTGTACTTAAATCATATGCAACTCAAGTTCATTTGTATGAACATAACATATTTATATCATTTATTAACAAATTTTTATGTCCTCTTAATTAACACGTTCATCTTATATACTTCACTCGTCCTCATTATAATTAAAATTAATTGCGTCAAAGCTTTCTTAAAACTTCTATACATTAAATCATCTTATCTTGGAACAAAGAACTCTTATTTATTAATGTTTATCTTTTTGTTTAATAAATTTTTATTAACTCCCTTCGAAGTTCTTAAAACACACTTTTTCTACACTAAAATCTTCTTACTGAAATTTGTCCAAAATATTATATATTATAATAATATTTCGCGCACGGTACCTTTAACAATACCAACCATTTCATCAATAAGGGCTCAAAGCCCCTATTGGTCACTGACCTATAAACCAAGCTATGCCACGTTTGGTTCTATTGACTTATCCTGCTTTACATCTCATCTCTAACTTCAGTCATGTATTCGCAAGCTATTCTACCCTCCCCAACATGTCCAAATCACAGTTTTCTCTGCTTACATATAATTATAATGTATTTCATTATTTTAAAATCATTCTTAGTGTTTTTATTGGCTTAAAAATAACATTTCTTTATCATCTTACTTTATACTTAATTCGCTCATATGTTAACTATAAAAATTTCAAAGTTTTTTAAATAATTATTATTCTTTATTAATTATTATTATTACAACTTATGTATCGCACTATGCTACACTATGACAATTACCAACACGCACCTCTCGGCCTCTTCCTACCTCTCTGACCTGCTTGCCCCGCCGACCTACCACCCCCCCAACCCCGCCATCCCGCGCTGTCCTCCTTCCCGAAAACACAGAACAACGCCGCACTCCTTACCAGATACGAAAATTGACCTCTTTCTGTAATGTGTTGAAATAACTACTTTAGGCCTAAATTTAGGATAAGCTTTTTGTACCCAGGGGCGATTTAGGCCTATCCCACCCCCCAGGGTGCTCATAAATTATATTTCAAACTGACCTCGTGTTCTGTAAAATGTGTTGAAATAACAACGTTAGGCTCCTATTAATTTAGGCATAAATTTAGGATAAACCTTTTTTGTACCCCGGGGCGATTAGGCCTAATACCAGGTCAAAATATGTCCTAATCGTTCTTTTCAAACTGACCTCTTTTTGTAAAATGTGTCGTAAGATTCTCAACTTTTGTCTGTACTGAACTTATCTTTATTGACCTGGTATAGCTTAAACTCAGCCCGCGGATACCAAAACAACTATGCACAAACTGCAAGATCCGAGTGATCTCGACTGAATTCCGCATGTGTGTATGCTCGGCTTTACGGAATAATGAGTTCAGAAGCTACTATATATTTTGAAAATGTTAATATAATCTGATATAGCTACAAAGATATCTGTTATTTCTCTTATTTTATTTAAGAATAGATTTGTTACTGTGAGATTAATAAAGAAGTGATATAATACTCTTATACATGATAGATATTTCATCAAAATAGCTGAATGCATAGCACAAGAAGCAAACTAACGAAGTATAATAAATAAGGCTTACGATAACTGCAATATAACCAGGCTCGGCATCACACCTGGCAACACCGGGTTAACAGCCCATAAGTACCTTCCAATCACTCATTTACTTTTACGATCTCAAACTATCTTTGAGGAGAATAGATACATATGAGATAGATGACACACTATAGTGCCCTGGATTTTTAGCCTGTAACAAACCATAATACTAGTTAGATATTGGTAAACATATAAAGTCATTGCAGAGCGGAGGGTTTCTAATTTATATCACAGATTGAAGACTATTAATGCATGACCGCTGCCGTGACTTGATAATGACCGGTAAGCAATGGATATTACTAATTCATCATTACGCTGTAGTGATCATTATTAATAAGATCGGTAAAAGATCGAAGAACATGTACCTACACTCACCTAGTGAGCTCAGGCGTCATATATAATTACACATATATGTCATGTTATTGTGCTATATATAATAATACGAAAATGTACGACTATCAAATGTAGTAAAATATTCAACAATATAAGTGGATGTACACAACTAACGATAGCTATCGGTTATCAGTATAATACTTTAAGAACTGTTGATATATATAAGAATGATCATCCGCCTCTTGACTACTCTAGGTCCCAGTACTTAATATAGCAACTCTCTATTATTACATTATTATTAGTACTATCTATATATAATATATTGGTGGGAAAGGTCACCCTACCTTGTTGGCAGTGAAAGAACATCTAATACAGAGCTGTAACTACAGAAGCTGAAATATCCACGAGTTAAACTCGCAGTTTGCCGCAATCACGATCCCATATGTATTACTCACAAACGTGTTTGATAGCTTTCGTCGGACCTAAACACGCTTCCAAGCCGCCGCACTTTATCACTTTCAATCGCAACTAGACTAATGTTGCCTTCCTTTCTTAAGAATAAGTGCAAATATAATAACAAAATACCGAACATAAAAATACAATTACAGCCAATTAAGTGGTTAATAAATAATTAAACCCAAACAAGGACAGGGCTTTAAAGTCAGCTGTGAAATTAGCTGTAGCAATTATCTACAGCATGCTTTAATATAAAACAGATTGAATCAATCAACCTTAAAGAAGCGGTCCTAAGCAACCAGCTTTACATGGTGACCTTTGAAGCTTGAAGATTGGCTCCACGGACGAGAGCCAGAACACCCGCCACAAGACCAAGAAAATCCTCCAGCTCCATTCTGTCGCAGACATACAATATACTAAATTTTTTATTGTTTTTTTTAACGGGTAGATTTACCCACTTGTTGTGTTTGCGTCCTCTCTTTCTTCTTAACAGCAGCCCCCAGCCTCCTCCTGCATCAAATCACTCAAGCCCTCCGTAACAGTCTCAAAAGAAGTCGCGAGCGGCACGATGCCACCCAGCCTGTTTTCAGCACCAAATCCGCAGCTAGATGGATCCCCCCATACTCATTGCGAAAGTATCTCGTATTCCATATACAGACAACGTAACCTAGTATCTTACTACTTTTTGTTATTAATTATTTTTATAATTTATTTCTATATATTATTTTGACTTTTCTCGGTATATTATTATAATTCATTATTGATCATTATTGATTTATTATTATTATTCATCTATTATTATATATTATTTTATTTATTATCTATATCATTGTTATTATTATTATCATTATATCTATTATTCATATTCTTTATTATTATTATTTATTATTATTATTTATTATTATATTATTTATAATACTTCGCTATTCTTGATTCATTTATCTATTATCGCCATTGTTGGTGGTATGCCCTAATCGAAGGGTATTTACCCCCGCAAACCCCTCCTGTGTGCTGATGGATTACCACTAGTACAGCTCAACTCAACATAAAAATAAAACTAATAATCCATTAAAAGCAAAACAAAAAATTTTAATTATTATTGTTGTCTTTATATATATACTATCTATCTATACCCCTATATATATATATATATATATAATAGTAGTTTTGGCAATTTCATAGTCGCAATCAGCCTCATTCCTATTTATCTTGGTCGTAAGCTCCATAAGGTTGTAAATTTCTTGGATTTTTCCAACGCCTCTCGTTCCCGTTATTAGTGCCCTCCGCGTTCGCGCCCACATCATTTACATTTTAAACTTCTTTTTCTTGTCTTCGCTCTGCCAATTTCTACGCTGTTCAAAGTCAGTCTACTCTCTCCTGAGCAGTTCGCATTCCTGCAAACCCTTCTTCGGATTAAATACAATCGGACTTTGTTTGACCTGCCCGAGCAGCGCTCCTGACATTTCGAAGGAACGAGGAAGCCGGAGACGATATCTCGAAGTTGCTGAATCGCTACTACAAGAATCTGCCTCCATCACAATAATCAGGGGATGGTCCTGGCCAACTAGAAACCAAAGCCGCCCTTCACCAGACGCACGCTCAAAACCCTTATAATCGACGCTCTGGGCTCTCCACTCAGAGGAGGGCACCTTGGCAACTCTCTGCGGCTTTAGGTTAGGCAATCTCACTGGCCCGACCAGACACACCTGGAAATTGATTGGTAAGGGATGCTGGTGTATTGTTGGGCGCGCATCCATCCTACACGCGGAAGCAGAAATAATTCGCACACACATCTTCCTCAGAAGATCGCCCTGCTCGACATCACAGCGTACATCGCATCAATCAAACCCGAGTTGTCCTAACTGAGTTTGCACGCTCACCAGCAAGACTAGATTTGCCGCCCGCCCCCCGATGGAGCCTTATGGATCCACCCGCCTACGCGTTTCCTCCGTCCCTCCTACCCTCTTGCCCGCACCTCTTCGTCTAACTCTCAACCTCATACAAACTCCACTCGGCCCGAAGCCACATCTCCACACACTACTCTACCCAACTGCCCGACTAGACCTTCTCTCCTCCTCTTTGAGTTTGCACCTTCAGGACGAGCACCTTCTGCTCTATCAGCTCTCAAGCCTACTTATTACAGCTCACCTACACTCAAGCCTTGCCGCGGTACTCTCAACCATTTTCGGAGTCCGAAGCCCTTCCTCCATAATAACGGACCAGCTCTGGATCCGAGGGTGTTTCACTGGTTCTCGAGAAAACTGGCAACTGGCCGATAAAACTGCCTTCTCTCTCTTACAGCGGCTATATTTTAATAAATAACATTTTCGCTCTCGCGTGATCCCACTTCATTCCAAACTTTGTCTTCTCGCGTCCTATTCGTTCACCTTCGTGCTTCTTCTCCAATCGGTGCCAGCGATGCCCCTGTATCCTTCATTGGGTCTTTGTCTATTATTACCCATACTTTCCGCGGGTCATGGATTGCCGGGGGAAGAATAATGGCGATCCTCATCCTGCCCTCGCATCTATCACGGATAATCTCGAACGCCATACCGTCGTAGGAGCGACGGAGATGCTGGCTCTTTTTCTTGTTCTCCTACTCTATGGCACAGGATGCTCCTCGGTTAACTTCTTACGATCAGCAATATCTAAACTCTGCTTATTGAATACGTGAGGTATCTCTAGGGGCCAGCCTTTCGCTGTACCGCTAGGACCTTCTACCAGGACTCTGCGTAGTACTTCCTCTCGATCAGGGTGGTATTGCCCCGTTGTGGCCGTCTCACTCTCATTCCTGCTACGATGGCTCTTCCATTCGGTTTATCTGGAGAGGTCTTTTGGTTCACATGCACCGTTGGATCTCTTTCTCTGTCCTTGCAGATATTCCCATTGTGGTTTTTTGCTCGTCGCGAGGTGACACAGCCCCCCTCAGCTGATTTTTTTTGTCGCATTATAATCTATGCCGTAGATCTTCGTAATCGCCGGACTTGTCGATTTTGGACGGCTACTTTCGTTCCTCTTTATACTCCCGTGCTATTTTGCTTTGCTCTAAGGGGTATTCTCTGCTGTTGCTCCTTCCAACTTCTTCACAGTGGGTGATCTCTTTTCTGACACTCCCGCTGCAGTAAAGGATATGTTTCCTTCGTTTGGATTTGCGATGCCATGGTCTCTTCCTTGCGATATCGCTCTCTCTTATTGCATTCTGTTTGAACGACTCATCATATTTCTCCCGCGAAACTACGGGCGCGGGCTGCCAGGTCGGCTCGGTGATCGATGCCGCGCCTTCCCACCCGCTATAGCTCAAGGCCTCGCCAAGGCCGAGTTGAGCACATGTGTCAGATCTGGCATTTGTGTGCGCCCTTCCATGAGTTATGTGTGTTTTCTATTCTCTCGCTACAGACCGCCCATGGGTTGCCTCCAAAAGGCACTACCGGGGATTGGAGCTACCGGTCTGGTGTGGATTTGCTTTTGAATTCTGCACTCGACATTGGTTGTGTGAGGATCTCGGCGCTGATAGGTACCCTGCGCCGCATATACAAAGTTTCACTTTCGCTATCCTGTCGTGGCAAACGACCAGTTCTTTTTCTTTCTCTCTTTGGATGTTAATTCGAGCCTATCCATACCAGTGACCCGTTGCTCCGGTAGGCAAGCGTTCCAGTAGACCATGCTGTAAGTCACCCCCCCCCTTTGCCTCTTTGAGTATACCCAAGAACACTCGCTCTCCGGTTATGAACTAAACCATGCACCCGAGTCCTCTCCAGGAGGTTGCGATCGATTCTAGTCTCCGTGGCCTTTTCCTTTTGCTTGGGCATATGGTTTAGATGATCTTCTTAGTCGCTTCTCCTCATCTCTGAAGAACCTATGGGAACCTCACAGCTACCGTCCGTTTTCGGTACTGGATTCGGATGATTGCGGCGAGCATTCTCGTCTCGCAATCCTAACCAAAGTGCGTCATGCTCTGTGTCCCGTCTTCTCGTTACTTTCTGGATCAACCACAGTCTTCTTGGCTGACGGTATCCCTGCCTCCTTGTCAGACGCGGTGTCGCCGCCACCGGCCTTATCAACTTCCACCTCAGAACAAAAAGCACAGCTCGCTACAATACTCTGCGGATGATTAACTACTACTCCATCAGCTCTCCTGAATCCAGCCTTCGGAAGCCTCGCTAGGCCCGCTTACAGCACTCATTCGCCTAAGCATTACGTAGCTAGCGCAACACTAACAACGTCGACTGGTCTCCGGCGTCAGAGTTCTGCCTTCGAGGCTTACAATAGAAGCCTCGCTCCGCCGCATCTTTTAGTTTCATCCCCACGATACCCGCACCACGCGAGGGCAGGTGATGCCCGCGACTCTCTCGCTGCTTCTGCGGTGCTCAGCATCTCCAAACAGGGGTGAATGCGGTGCCAGCACTTGCCTTCTTTTCTCCGCTAGACGCGTGCAACTTCCGCCTGCAAACACATGTCATACGTGCGCTTGTTGGAGGGAGTCTGGCCTTGCTTATGCTACTTGCTGTTGCGCATTATTAGGTACTTTTTGGAAGGACGGGAGTTCCACATCCTGGACCGATCACGATCCGATCACTTTTGCGATGCCTTCGGCTTGTCCTTGGACGGTAACCTCTCCCCCCCGTGAAGCGCTCGATCACTTGAACTTTGTCTTCCAGTTTACTACCAGCATTACGTCATTCATCGGAGAGTGTATAATATCACCTGCAGGCTGACAAATTCTCCGATTGAAATTTAACGCCTCTTTCTCCATATGCCTGCATGAATTACGCAGCGCCACTGGCCGCGTGCCAGGAACCAAGACATATATCGATCTTCACAGGAACCTCCTTCTCTATCAGCAGCACGTGGTCAATGTTCCGCGAAAAGGGTATCGACCGGATTATCTGCCTAACCGTCAACGATCCTTTCGTAACTGATGCTTGGGCAGCCTCGACCGGAGCCGCCTGCAGATCGATTCTGCTATCCACACCCTGGCGTCGAGGCTTCACGCAAACTGATAACGGCTCGTTTTGTGTTGCCTAAAGTTAACGCCGACGTAGCGAACTGGACTTCCCCGCAGCTCTGATATGGCTTGTCAGGGCTCTTTAAAGTGCTAATTGCAATACTAAACGCACTTTAGAGACACTTTTTTGCCTCCTGGTCACCCGTTTGAAGAGTCACATCCGACATCTGTGGAACCTCTCACCACCTTCTCATCGGCAAGCGATATATCGTCACAACTGTATTGATTTATTGCCTTCACTACTCGTACTGGACAGATAGTATTCCACTCTCTGTTGCTACAGACCTGAATCTATTGCTAGAAGGCTTGCTTGTCACCACAATGGATCTCGCGTTTGGGCGATTTCTTCTCTCGGTCACTGAACGGATCAAGGTTCGCGTTTCGAATCCTTCTATCATGGCAAGAGACTTTGATGCGGCTTGCTTGGCATTCCTGAGACATGATCATAACACAGGCTACTTCCACTCCCTATCTCGAATGCGGGATTTGGTGAAAGGTTCCACGTCTAGCTAAAGGCTTCTCTCGATCGCCAATCCGCACAACGCAGCAACATTGGACGCCCGAAGACTCCATGGGTCTGCGCTTAACTCGCTTGTATTCGCACTGCCGTCTAAGAGACTCTTCAGATGGTTTCAGCTTCCGAACTCGTTTTATGGCTCTACTCTCCGTCTGCGGCGGGTTCTTTTTCAAATCTTTCCTTCTTGCGTACATGCCTGATCCCAACCTATACCTCACCCGTTTGAAACGCTGTCCCCTCTCCTGGAGACCTACTCCGCCCCGCCAGCAAAAGGTGCACTGCTTAAGCATGCGAAAGATCTCCTTCTTGTAACCATGGTTTGGTGGGCAATGAATCCCTACCGTTTCCTCTCCAACACTATAGCTCCAATACGACGGACCCTTCCCAGTCATACTTCGGAAGGAGAAGTTTTCAAGGTACAAACGTCCCACTCGCACCGAAAGTAATATCAATAGATCGTCTCAAACCTGCCTATTTTGAGGCGAATTCTCCTGACGTCCAAGATTCGAACTTGTTTCCAAACCAATTCTGATTTCTTTGGATACATCATCTTCTTATCCTGTTACCAGATTCTCCACCTCCATCATCTCCTCCCGACTCTTTTCCTCCTTCATCTCCCTCTGACTCTCCATCTCAACCCAACCCTTTCCTCTTGGACCAGATCCTCTTACCTTTTCCTCTCCTCCTCCCTCTACCCGTCCCTCCATAATCCCCACAACCTCTGCATGCTTCCACAGTCGTACTGCAGATTTCCAACTTCCCTCTCGTATTTCGCCCTCTCGTCACACGTCTCTGACCTCAACACAGCTCCTCGTTCTCCCACTGGCCCCTCTATGCTGGTTCTGCAGCCGCCTGCGTCTAGAGACGTATCGAGCAGAGGCCGTCATTTGCGCCGGCCACTCCGCTACCGGGATTAAGCGCCCGGCCTCACGCTCTGCAGGGGGGTAATGGGGAGAGGTACCCTCTCGTGGAAAGGTGGAAAGAACATCTATACAGAGCTGAACTACAGAGCTGAAATAGCAGAGTTTAAATGCAAGTCGCCGAAACACCCTATTTTAAAAACCGTGGCTCTGTACGTCGTGGAACCTAAACACGCTTCAAACTACGCCGATTTATTCATAACTTTTTCAAACTTCACTATACATGTAGCTTCCTTCTTCAGAATTAGTGCAAAATAATACACAAAATACAACATTAACAATTACCCATTTACATCAGCAATCTACACACGTGTTAACTAAACTAATTAAACCAAAAAGGACAGGGTCCAACCAACCTTGAATTAGCTGTAAGAAAATAAACTTGTAAAGAAAAAAACATTTCTCAATCAACCTTAAAGAAGCCGGTCTAAGTCAACCCGCTTTACA